>OVBW01000214.1:2983-30928 GCA_900406355.1 Erysimum pusillum | reverse complement strand
TTATATTTGCAATTGACTTTAATTTGGGGTCTACTTGTGAAAGCACCCCTTCTTTTTTTCTACCTTTTGATTGATTTTTTCCCCCCCTTTTGATATGTCTACATACCAAATATTAAACGACGACTAAAAACATTATACTGTATTAAAAATATACTATATGCTAATAATTGTTTCAAAATTAAGAACGTATAGTAAACCGTTTTTTTTTTTGCGTTAGAGTCTACAATAGTACAATTTATTTAATTTTAGTTATGTTTAAAACTTCAGGTTTAGGATGAAAACATGTTTAGTTCAAAAACATTAAAAAAGTTTTATCACTGTTAAGAATGTCAAAAAATGTTATTGTTATTCTTTGTTTTTCAAAAAATCTTTGAATCCGGACGAAAACTTATATGTTCTAGTTCAATTTACGTACTATTGTTACTTTGTTAGGTTATAAACTTCTAATTCATATAATCCATTTAGTCCAATTTAGAATTTCGACTTTCATGCATTCTTTTCCGTCGAATGAGCTTGGATTACATTTATAGTTAGCATCTTGACAAATTTAAAATAGTAAAAACGCATTACATTTTCAAAAGGGAAAAAATCATAGAGTAGTGACACTTCACGTATAAATAAATGATTATGATACGAATAAGAGCCGTTTCATATTTTCTTGTAGAAGAAAAGACATGCAACCAAACTTCGATTTGGAAACTAGTAATCATAATTAGTACTATAAACGTTGCAATTATTTATTTTTCTTTTCACGATAAACATTGCATTGATTGTTTTCTTGTTTTGTTGAAACGTTGCATTGATTTATTGTCGTTCGAAATGATAAAATGGTTTTTTTTGCTATGGAACCATGCAATTTTCAACTCTGTGAATCATTGAAGCATAGAAAGTGGAAAAAGACGTGGTGTAAAAAGTTAAAGCTAAAAAGTGAAAAGTTAATGAAAAAGGTTTGAGATTCAAAGTAACGTAAAGTATTAGTATTATATTTTATAACGAAATCATGCTCTAAAAGTATATCCTCACAAAAACATGCACATGTTGGTAGGCACCAAACTCATATTTTAATCCTTTTTTCAGAACTCAAACTCCTACTTTAGCTTCAAACAAAAGTAAAATGAAGTTTTTGTCAAGAACTCAAGATGATATTAATCCCTACATTACCATTTACCTAGCTCTCTAATCATCTCCAACATCATCTCTCAAATCTTCCTAATTATTTATTCAACTTAATATTATTCGCACTACACCTTTCAATATATATTCTATTGTTCATGTATAAACACACTTGTAACTCATTGTCAAGTGATGTTGGAAGTTTTCTCTACTATGAGATGATCATGATTGGAATCAATCCACATGATATAACAGTCTGAAGCATAACCCTAAAACCATGAAATTCTTGTCAATTACACTAACTTTATCCATTTATCATAAATACTTAAATAGTCTGCATGAACGAGCGTCTGCACACACGTCTTAACTTAAAAGTCTTCAGCTTACGAGTGAGAGTTTGGAACTTTTTGGTTTTGAGGCTTTTGAGAAGATAAGACGAAACAAAAGCGAAAACTTCAATATATAAAATTAGTATAAGAATGCACGAGGATCTTTAGTTCCTAAACGAGCCCATCTCTTAAAAGAAGAAAATTTTCGCTATGTTTTTGGGTGAAACAAAAAGAAAGGAATGTTTCTTTTATGGGGATGGTGGTAATCCACCTCCTCAAAGTTTGTCCTCTTATCAGTTACTTTTTATTACTTTTCTTGTTAGGATATTCCCATGCGTATTATATTCAAACCAACTAAACATTAATTCCATTCAAGAATACCCATATTAATAACACGCCGATAATTTTAGAGTCTTATAGAGTCTTCAGTCTTACATGAACGCGAACAAGCGCTTTGGGGTTTCCACAAAACTAATAGAGATATTTATAGTATAACTTTTGTATTAGAAATGGTTAATAATCTCCTATAGAGTTAGGAGTTTTCTAATGTTTTGAACATTATTAGCTGATATAAGTGTTTAACTGATAGTCGTTGTATGATTAATTCTTGGTTTTGGAGATTCTTTATATTGGCTACACTCAAATTTTTTTATTCCACTAATAATTTTCTCAAAGACCCTATTTTCTTTCAAAACATTGACATTATATTTAGTTAGTGCCACATCATGATATTACACTGGATACAAATATGTACATTAATGTATTAATATATATATGAATTTGGAGTCGGAAACAATTCTATTTTATGTTTGTTTGTGTTAATGTCGTTATTAAGTTACCATATGAATTCAAACTCGTATAATATAACGTTGTTCATGAAGAAGATATTAGTAGATTTTTTTACTCTTTGGTCGTCAATTTTATGTTGAGTCCAAGGCTTCGAAAAATCCACCAAAAAAACATCATTTTTAATTAACGGTCATAACATCATGAAAGCATCACGTACCTTGCCTCTGGCTTTGGTAAGATGTTGTACGAACGTAATGATAACATTCTTTTTTCAGATGATGAATTCATGATTTTATGCATTTTTTAGTGATCAAACAAAGTTACAACGGTCTTAAGTCTTAACTATGACTGGGCCTAATAGACAATTATGAGTTATGAGACTCTAACTGGGCCGATTCCATACAAAACCTCTTTAACTGACCTGACTACTAACTATTGTAGTAATATTGAGCTCGGCCCATTAGTATTATCATTAACACGAAACCAGCGAAATCAAATTGGTCGAGCATCTTCTTCAGCTCGTCTTCAACCTGAATCAGTGCGTCGGCTCAGGCGACAATGCAAGGAGGATCATCGGGAATTGGATACGGTTTGAAGTATCAGGTGATTCATCATCTTCTTCCTCTTCGGATCTTCCTTCATTTTCTTAGAATGTTCTTTAAAGACGAAACTTAATTTTCTAATTTTCAGGCTAGATGTATATCGGATGTGAAAGCCGATACCGATTACACCAGCTTTCTCACTGGAACTCTAAGTTTGAAAGAAGAAAATGAGGTGAATCCGTGTTTTTTCATTTGTCTTATATTGAATCGGGAAGATGCTGAATGTTTTTATTTTTCCACCATTTGAGATACTTTTAAGGTTCATCTTCTTCGTCTGTCATCTGGTGGATCTGAGCTGATATGTGAGGGTTTGTTATCTCATCCTAATGAGATATGGGACCTTGCTTCTTGCCCCTTTGATCAACGCATTTTCTCCACTGTCTTTTCCACTGGTAAATTCGCATATCTTGAGTTGATCGGTTGCTAGAAATTTGAGCTTTTGAAATTTTGATTTATGTTTTGGGGTTCAGAAGCTTTGCATTGAATTGATGCTTGAATGTCTCAAAAACTTGCAATGTTAAGGTGAATCATTTGGAGCTGCGATTTGGCAAATTCCTGAGTTATATGGTCAACTGAATTCTCCACAATTGGAGCGTGTTGCTTCTCTTGATGCACATGTTGGTAAGATTAATTGGTGAGTTGATGATTTATCGTTTCTGCTGTCTATTGCTACAGTGGTGCATAAGTTTTAGAACTTGTTTCTTTCTTACTCTCATTTTCTGAAGCTGACTCTCTGTCTCTCTCTTTTGTGGAAACAGTGTTCTTTGGTGGCCTTCTGGAAGATCTGACAAGTTAATCAGCATGGATGAACAAAATATTTTCTTGTGGAACTTAGACTGTTCGAAAAAGTCTGCTGAGGTGATTTAGCTATGAGGATATAGAGACAAACTCGTTTTTCTGGGTGCTTTTGCATCTCATGAATTTAGATATTTTGTAAGGTATTTTCTTTAACTGTTTTCGCTTTTAAATAGGTTGTATCTAAGGATTCGGCTGGGATGTTGCATTCTTTATCTGGTGGAGCATGGAATCCACATGATGTAAATGCTGTTGCAGCAACTGGTGAATCATCTGTCCAGTTCTGGGACCTGCGTACTATGAAGTATGTTACCTCTGTTGATTTCCTCTGTTCCTTCATGCAATTAGAAGGTTTTATGCGTTGATTTTACGTACATATGTTATTACATGCTCTCATGGGGGTTTCATTGTCAAATTACTTTTAGTTGCTTTTGGTGTTACCTCTTCACATGAACCAATGTGTATATGTTAACGTTCTCCATATTCTTTTCCCAACAAAGGAAGGTTAATTCTATTGAACACGCTCATGTACGCGGTGTTGATTACAATCCCAAAAGAGAACATATAATCGTAAGACTTCTCTCTTGTACCTGCCACAGTACTCTATTGCATATCTGTTCAGGCTGTTTTCTACATCATCCGAGCATTGAGCTGAACTGAATCGTTATAGAAGCCAACCTTTGGATTTTGTATAAAAATAATATCATATCTTTGCTATGATGGATTAAACACTCGGTTGTGTAGGTAACTGCAGAGGATGAATCTGGCATACATGTCTGGGATCTCCGGAAGGCGAAGGTTCCTGTCCAAGAGCTTCCTGGTCATACACACTGGTATGTTTGCTTCCGTTTCCTTTTGTGAACTTTTTTCTTATAGGAACCAAGTGCTTGATAATTTTTTTTTTTTTGAATAAAAAGTGCTTGATACTTGAATGTGTGCTTTTGTATGTTTTTGTCAAATTTTGCAGGACATGGGCTGTCAGGTGTAACCCTGAGTATGATGGACTGATTCTGGTACTCTTTTTCTCCTTTGTTCTTCTTAACGCAATCAAATAGTTCCACTTGGTAGCTATGTAGTCACTCGCAGTTTTTTAGCTGGAATAAAACTTTTTATTCTCAGTACATGCTATGGTTTGCTCACTATATAAATTGTGTCGATTCTGATTTGTTCAATTAAAACACAGAGCGCTGGAACAGATTCGGCTGTCAACCTGTGGTATGCTTCAGCATCATCCAGTGATGACAAAACCTCAGAAAGGTTATTTCAAATCTCCTAATAACATCGTCGCACCCGCACCCATTATTTTCATTTTTCTTCCAACATTGTTTTGATTCCATTGTTACCATCTTTCTCAGCCCTGTGGAATCCACACGTCAGCGTGTGAACCCGTTGCTCAACTCATACACTGACTATGAAGACAGTGTCTATGGTAAATTCTCTTACACCTTATGATTACCATTGATCTTGTGAACCAAACAATACTTAATAGTATTACTGTCTTAATTTACAACACAGGCCTTGCTTGGAGTTCACGTGAGCCTTCGGTTTTTGCATCGTTATCATATGACGGAAGAGTAAGTAAACTCTGTGGATTAATGTCACAAGATCAACTTAAACTTTATTTAAAGAGCTTTGGGGATTCATCTGATTAATGTCTATTACTTGTATATAAATGTTAGGTCGTCATCGAATCCGTCAAGCCTTTCCTTCCAAGAATATAGTAAAAGCTCAGCATCTCTTTTGCTCTGAACCAGACACGACCCATCGAAATCCTTGTCGGGAAAAACTTGGCACTACTGTATTTAAAACAATGTACTTTGACACAATGTTTTTTGGATCTTGATGTATCTATCTATATCATTCTCAGATTCTTTCAGTACCAATATTCAGTTGCTCTGAACTAAACAGACTCAACGACTAATTCTTGTCGGAAAAAGTAAGGTAATGGATTAAGAAGAAAGAAAAAAAAAGGTCATTCTTCCTCGGATTGGATTTCTATGTACAGAAGACATTAACGAGGCATATGACCATAGTAAAAGGTTGAAAAACCGATTTTGAATCTTTCTTTAACTGAATCAATCTGATAGCATTTCTTCTAGTTCAGGCTCATCTGAAACCGATGACGCATCATCGTAATCTAACCTCGTACCATTATACAATCCTCTGTCCTGCAAATCAGTTTGGTCTTCCTCATAATCTGATGACAACTCTGTATCTTCTTCTTCGTTCTGTTCATCATTGGTTGCTACCACATCACTTTTGTTTTTCTTCCCGAATTTTCTCGAATCCATCTTTCTTGCCTTTGCCTTAGTACCTGTTTTTTCGCATATACAAGTTGATGGATTCTCATGAAACTCACCTCTACCGGCTCTTACTTCTTTTGGCTCTCCCATGAATCCTCTCTGAAATGTTCTTACTCTTGAAGCAAACTCCTCCCAGGTAGTATTGTCTCTGCTCATAAACAACTTGCTTAGCTTTTTCGCATTCGGTCTAATTGTTGGTTTATGTCCAAAATATCTCCTACATAAAAGCCAAGAAACATTCAACAAAAAAAAAAGGCTAACAACCTTCAAAACATAAAATGAATTAAGAAGAAAGATAAGCTTTGGTTATTAGTTACCTTCGACCGGCTAAAATTCTCGCCATGTTTCCGTTATTGTTCGTAACAAAAACATCGCTTTCATCGCACACAAGGAAATCGAGCGCAGCCATTCGTGAAGAGTAAGAAGAAAATGGTTCCAACTCCATTTTTGTAGCTATGGTGTCTTTTGAATAGAAATGTGGGAAAAGTGCTTTCAACGGAGCCAATGATTCTTCTCCTCCATAAACGACACCTGATGCAACATATATATGAACATCGCTTCCATATCCCAAAGCTCTAAGCATTAATCCAACTTCTTCTGGTGTAAGCGGACATCTTCCTTGACGCCTTTGCCTTTCCGGGTTATTTACCTGCGATTAAAACTTCGTAATATTTTTAACTCATTGAATCCAAAATATAAAATAAAACAGAAGGCATTGGCACAAATAAGATTTGGTCACCATACATGTAAAGTTTTCCATCTCCTTCGGATTGATCCCAACTCTTTTTTCTCCTTCTCACCGCCGCCATAGTAACATCCCGAGAAGGCGAGCATATCGGGTTCAAATCTAAGATGTAAAGCAATGAAGTGTTTGCTCCTTAACCGCATTCTTCGGACCAATTCATTTCCCATTTTAAGGATTGGATCAGTGAACTTGAGAGCATGATAGTTTACTCTACATCTCAGCTTCTGCAAGTCATCTCTCAACTTGTTTGAAAGTCTGTAATCAAATTTATTTAATTGAACTGCCTGATACAAAGAGTTTGAAGACCAATCAGATATAAGATCATAGAGAGAAAGAAGCAAAAAGATTGAGAGAAAAGCAGGTAAACTTACATGCCTTTTCTGAAGAACAGGTAATACTCGATTAATATAACATTTCTCATTGCATTTTCTCGGTACA
The DNA here is from genome assembly GCA_900406355.1 of Erysimum pusillum. Taxonomy (NCBI): domain Eukaryota; kingdom Viridiplantae; phylum Streptophyta; class Magnoliopsida; order Brassicales; family Brassicaceae; genus Erysimum; species Erysimum pusillum. Next base: position 23,814 of record OVBW01000214.1, on the reverse strand, counting down.
CGCATTCTGCTCGGGCTCCAAGTTCGCCCTCCTTTCTGCGGAAGTTTCTCTATGATTTTGACATCTTTTGAGAGATATGAAATAAACCAATCAACATCGAAAATGTGCGAGAAGTCACTGCATATGAAGCACAAAACTAGATGTTACTAAGATGAATAAATTTTTGATTTGGCGACAAAGTGAAGGGTAAAGCAAGAAAAACCTGGCATCTTTCCAGTAGGATTTCTGGTCCAACTTTGGAACAACAAGTGTAGCGTTTAGAATCCGTGCAGCAACCACAGCATCTACAATCTGAAAGAAGTAATTGCATTGTAAAACTCAGAACAGTATTTCAGCAACAAAAACAAAATTACCAGAAAGCTTGACAAAGCTAAATGAACTTACTCCAGTACGTTGTTGGTTTAAACCACCACTAGTAGCGATGGCCAAGTATCGATCATTTCTAGTAATTGCTTTAGCACCTGCAGTACGAAAATCAAATGTAGTGTGACTAATAAACCTCCTGAAATTCGGAAACTACAATTGGCTGATTCTAGCTAACTATATTCCCAGCTGCAATAACAATCAAGCATTCTAAACTCAACTCTCTCTCTAAAATTCATAACTCTAAACACCAAAATAACTTAAAAGTAAAAAACTTTACGCACTTGGGAACTTGCTACTTGCATTACAACACCCGTAAAAGAATTCAGCATTCCAAGAACGCCAGATATCACGATCCGATCTCCCTCCACCTCTCTGCTTTGGTTTAAAACAAACACAAACCAAAAAGAGCAATTAAGAAGAGATGCAACAAAAATCCACACTTTGCAACAAAAACCATTTGAGTACATGAATCATATATCCATCAAAATATCAAATTTAATAACCCTAACCGGAACAGTGAAAACCACTGGTATGTTCTTCTCCTCATTGGCTCCATAGTTAATCTGCTTCTGCAATTAAACAGATACAATGGCATTAAGAGAGAGATCAGGAATCTTATAAACAAGTGAAAAGTCTAAAGAGAGGGAGAGAGTGTGTATACGGAGATGCGGCGATCGGAATCATCAGGAGGAGGGGAAAAGATGGAGAGAAGGGCGAAGAGGATGAGCAGAGCTCCGGAGACGGCGCAAATTAGAGGGAGAAGACGACGGAGACGGTTGTAGTAATTGTAGCGCCGCCGCTGGAAAGCCATTGAAGGCTACACGTGGCGCTTTTACCTTCGCCTCTACGCCAGAGAGAGAGAGAGAGAGATTCGAGAAAGCTCGACTCCAATGGCAAACAAAAGTCTTCCTCTTTAGAGAGAGAGAGAGAGACAGAGGAACCAATATGAAAGCTTGTTTTGTTTATTTGTAACTCCTCTTTGTTTGTCTTCACGACATCTCCATCATCACCACAACAATCATTAGAGATTCTCTCTCGCTTCAATTTGGTTTTTTTTCAATCAAAGGTTGCATTTTTATGGAACAGAGAGAGAGAGAAAGATTGAATTTTTTTTTATATTCTTGAGAAATGAAACTTTTGTTTTTGTTTTGTGACAGTTCTTATAGATTTCTGGGCTCTGAAAGAAATGAGGCACCGCCTCCACCACCTCGTTGTAACAGCTTTCTTACTTAATTATATTTTAATTGTTATTATTACTTAATCATAAATTTTAGTAATTGTTTTTATTATGGTGATATACTATTCTATTACTATGAGCTGGATTTTAGAGTCTTGCAAATGCAAGTTATTCTATTTCTTGCTCTATTTCGTTTTGATTGTTAATATTCCTGTTTTGCTTAATTATACTTATATCAGGACATTATTGTTACTAATAATTGATTTTATCGAATAATTAGGAGATTAGTTAAGCGTCTTGTAAACTCTAAGTACCATCTTTTGACAGTAGAGCCAATTGCAAGCTTTGTTTTGTTAAAATCACTTTAGAACTTTAGAACCATTACTGTCTCAATTTCCATAATGGTGTAAATATTACTCTTTGCTTTACATTTGTATAATCCCTATATTTTCCTTCTTTATATTAGTAAAAAGAAGAATATTTTGGAAAATTACTATTTCAGTTATTAACTTTTGCTAAAGAGTGTAAGTGAACAATAGCGTGAACTGCCAATGAAAGTATTACTCTTTTTGTCTGTCTTTTACACTGTTTCCGTTTGCTTGGTGTTGTCACTATCGCCGTACATAAATGGTGTGAACCGGTTTGAGAAGTTTTGGATTCGTACTCCAAACCAAAATCGGCAAATAATCAACGGTTTGAGATCATCTACCTATGGTCTAACCGAGTGAGGTCCGGTCTAGTAACGTTGGTTAAGCACTCGTGTATTATTGATTGAGGCAAAAGACAATTCACACGCAAATGGTAGATTATTAAGTTTCAATCGTTTGTTTATCTTTACGCCTTCATGTAATTATTATTACAAATGATACTTTCTTGTTACAACTTACAAGTTTCACCATGTGAACCTTAGGTTTCAACTTTCAAGTGTCAACCATAGATTGGAGATTACAAAAGATTGATCATTTCGTTGCAATATTAACATCTACTTTTCTTGAATATACTTATACATCGTTATCGATTACAAAAGATTGATCATGATCATCAGAATTTCATTTCTGTTAGGTACACAAATTTATTAATGATCATAAGTTTTTGTGGAAGCCCCCTTGGCCCAGTGGTTGATCAAGGGTTCATTAATGCTTCTACACTAAGAGGTCTGGGGTTCGAGTCCCAGATATTGCGATTTATTAACAATTATGCAGATTAATGGAGGCAAGTTTACAGGAGATCTCCAGTGATGCGCAATTAGAGCCGTTTGCCGGGATTCAGCATGGAGAAGGAAGAAGGAGTACAGTTGTGAATCTGATAGGATCGGAAGGAATTGCCCATGGTAGAATCGTCTATGTAATAGTTCTCATAATTTGTAATAGTTAATAAATCCAGACGACAAAAAAAAAAAAAAATATATGAAATATATTCTTCGATTCATTATATACATCAATTAATTTGTGATAATATCAATGAATCATGTAGAAAAATCAAAGACATACTAATTGATTTATATACCAACCTTAACCGGTGTAGGGAAGAAAAAATAAATCATAGTCGACCCCTAATAGAATCGATTGACATATTGTAGCATGTCATGTATGTGTCGAACAATACACGACTTTCTAACAACTACAGACTACAATAATACTTTATTAAGTATTCTTAAAAAAATAGAAATCTAATAAACAAATTGCAGTAAAGAACAACAAAAATAGATAATTAAGAGATAATGATCCAAGGATTGATTCCCTTAAGATAATTTATATCCACTTGCCATCAGATTCAACTCTAGTCAGAATGGTAGAGATCTAATTTTCCGGAATTCAAATTTCATCCCGGTTTTATTTATTTCAAAAACATACAACTTGGTTTAAGTTTTTCATTCCGGTTTAGCTTAAACACACATATGATCTTACAGACACATCTTGTAGAGAATGGAAAGTAAAAGAAAAAAAAGAATTACCAATTCATAATTTGCTTCTGCCTTTCTTTGATAAGCTTCCCAAAGCCTTAGCCTTGGTCCTGAGAGCAAATTTCTGAACTTTTCCGGTCGATGTTTTAGGAAGATCCTCAAACACAATAGTCCTCGGAGCCATGTAATGCGGAAGCCGGTCCCTGCAATAGCTTATAAGCTCCTCCGCGCTGGCCTTAGCCCCGTCTTTAAGCTTCACAAATGCACAAGCAGTCTCACCCCAGTACTCATCAGGCCTCGCAACTACAGCTGCTTCAAGAACACAAGGATGAGTGAACAGAGCAGATTCGACTTCAATGGAGCTAATGTTTTCTCCTCCAGAGATTATAATGTCTTTCGATCGGTCTTTCAGCTCTATGTATCCGTCGGGGTGTTTAACACCTAAGTCGCCACTCCAAAACCAACCTCCTTTGAAAGCTGCCTTGGTTGCTTCAGGGTTCTTTAAGTAACCATTCATCACTGTGTTTCCCCTGAAGACAACTTCACCCATAGTCACACCATCAGCTGGCAAAGTTCTCATGGTTACTGGATCTTTAACTTGTAATTCCTCGATCCCCAAATGATTCACGCCTTGTCTGGCTTTTATTTTCGCCTGTTCTTGTTTAGGCAAAGAGTCCCACTCAGGTTTCCATGTACATATCGTGCCTGGTCCATAAGTTTCGGTTAACCCATAGGAATGAAACATAGAAAACCCCAACTCTTCCATCTTGAAGATCACATGCGCTGGTGGCGGTGCAGCACCTGTCATAAAAGATACCTTCCCGGGAAGCGGCTTCTGCTCTGATTCAGGCGCGTTGATGATCATATTCACAATCGTCGGTGCACCTCCCATGTGAGTTACCTTGTGCTGGGAAATGTTATCAAAAATACCCTTGGCCGTTATATTCCTCAAACATACATTAGTCCCACCAATAGCGGTAACACCCCACAGTAAGCACCAGCCATTGCAATGAAACATTGGATTAGACCACAGATAAGTAGGGGACGATTGCATTTCGTTGAGTAAAACCGCAGCCAGAGAATTCAAATAAGCCCCTCTGTGACTATAAACAACACCTTTGGGGCTTGAAGTGGTACCTGATGTGTAATTGAGAGATATAGGATCACACTCATCGGTTGGTCGTTTAACCTCGAAATCAGATTTCCCCATGGCCACAACATCTTCGTATTCCATCATGCCCTCAGATCTCTTGTTCCCCCCAGAAACAGATTGATCAAGAGGCTCTGGGATGAGAACCAAAAGCGGGACCTTGTCACCCTTCTTAGAGAGGATATCACAAGCGCCTTGAGCAATTTGGAGAAACTGATGATCTGCGAAAATCACTTTAGTCTCTGAATGTCTCAGTAAGACTGCTACAAGTGCGGAATCATGGCGAATGTTGAGTGTACAGAGCAAAGCTCCAACCATAGGAACACCAAAATGCAACTCAACCATAGCTGGCACATTTGGGGCCAACACTGAAACCTAATCATTGTGTGCGAATCAGAATCAGAACTTGAAAAACTTTATAAGGGATAAGAAATTTTGATCTAGCAACAGAAAAAGATGTCCACATAACAAGACAGATGCGTGAAATCAAACAATTAATGAAGCTAAAAAAGGTTAAAGAGAAGATCTGACCACATCGCCTGTAGAGATCCCAAGCTGGGAGAGAGCAGAGGCGATTCTGACGCAGCGATCACGAGTCTGGCGCCACGTGTACTTGATGGAGCCATAAACGATGGAGAATCTGTCAGCGTAGACGACGGCAGATCGATCGAGGAAGCTGATCGGAGTGAGAGGAACGTAGTTGGCCGGAGATTTGATAGTTCCCTCCATTGTACTTAGTTTCTCTATCAATCGCCGGAAAAGCAGTAATTTTGATCAGGTGGATAAATATATATGTAAATAAATACTCTTTCCTCTATCTATTTGATTCGCTATCAGTCTACATGGCAGTGGTCCTAGAAACTCTAGACCACATGTTCTCTCTTTTTGCTCTCACGTCACAGTCGTCTACAGTGACGTCATTCATAATCATATGTGATTTTTTTTTTTTTGTTGCAAAACACCGTTTACATGTTTTTTGATTTTCAATGTACAACTGAAGATGTTTAGTACTACTAATTTGGATTTACATAAATGCACACCTTCTTACACAGTATCCCAATTAAAAACAGTACTATGAAATAACTCGAGAAAAGCACGAGACTTGAAGAATGGCGAGACCATCCAGCATTTTGAGATTACTTCAATGGACATCAGATTTGGAAGTCCATGGCCTGGAAGACTTGGTCTCTGCTCCAGAAACAGTCATCAAGCTTCCGGTGTCTGACATGTAGTGATAATTGTAATTGATTCTCGTCACCAAATCAGCCAAGTGAGGGAAGTGTCCCACATTCAGCTTCGAAGACAATACCTACAAGTTCGATTTACCATACAAATTTAATTGGTTAAGTCAAGAAAAAGTACACCGAATTTTAGATATAGAAGCCTTACTCTAAGGAGGAAAGCAATACAGTCCTCAAATTGTTTCTCAATGCGGTCTATTTCCATTTCGCATCTAGCCTTGACCGCTGAAACTGCTCCACCGCTGCTCAGCGTCTGTTGTATTGAGTAGAATTCTAGAGCTAAACCCAGAATCATGTTGATCCGACTTGCAATGATTGCCCACTATTTACAGAAACCACCAAACATTTTGGTTATATAGCAACAACTTCAAATATATATTATGCAGTTAAGAGGTCAGGTAAAGGTCCATTACCAGTTTTTCTTGAACCACAAAGCATTGCCTCTGAATCGATAACAAATAGGTCTCATGTACATATATGACCTCATCTAGAGACCCTGCTTTTACCATAGCTTCGCACAGTTCACGCCATGCGGTGTGATATACCTGTTTACAAAATCCAATTAAGCCTGATAAGCTTCTCATCTTATTCAAGCAGCCATAAAATTAACTTTCCATTTTGCCACACCACTTGCACATGTACTTATATTACTGTAAAGAAACATAACACGATAATTATAACCAATTATTCAGCATCAGGCAATACCCTGTCCATCACGTATTGATGAAAAGCATCCACAAAATTGAGGAGCTTTTGTTCCAGCAACCAGTGGTGCTTGCGGATTTTTGTTGCAGAGCCTTTACCCTATAATACACAAACGCCAAAGTCACTAAGTTTATCAAACTACAACACATTATTGTGATTCCTCTTTATATTTATTCGTATGGATCAAAAGATTGATTAGGCTCTTTTGAATTGAATTAGAATGTGACATGAAACAGTCAAAAGGGGGAGAAATGAGTTCAAGAAAATATGAAAGACCTTCCACATCCACCTTCGTGCTTTATCAAGCACATATTTTGCTCGTTTGACCTTCAACAAAAATCCCATCACCTGTTTTTTTCATTTAAATAATTAACACATAGAACAACAAAATGTTTCCCCGAAATATAGCTGGATGAGAAAAGGATACCTGGTTATACTTCTTAATGGCCTCACTATTGGCAATAAGCTCAAGCGGCCATGGCACCTTAAAAAAGAAAATAGTTCAGATCTTTAATACACATAGAAGTAACCCATGTGATATGTCAATACGCTGCAATTGGGTGGAAGACTAAATTTGTTTATCTAGACCTTGTATGTGAATTTGAGAGACTCAAGGCAATCTATCCCAAAGTTGTTAACACGGCTTTTACGAGTTGAAGAAAGGGGTATTACGTCACCCTTGTCATCTTTGTCTCTGTCTAAAGAACCTTCTCTGGAGATAGATACCACCAATGAATCAGGACTGCTTAACAACATGGCATCAGCTGAATTTCTAATTGATTCCTGTAGATAACCATTACAATTTTGAATTAAGTTTGTATGTATGAACACGATATACGACAATAGAAAACAGCGATACATAAGCAAACAATTAACAAACAGAATATTTTTACGAGTGATAACTAAAATGATGAGAGCAGTGTCTCTAGGAAAAAGTTCACCAAACTGGTTACCTGAAGGATTATGTTCAACTCAAAATCATCATTTGATGACTCTCCCTTGCCCAGCCTATCGAATATTACAGTCAGAAAATGCTGCAGAAGGTCCCCTGGAAATTTGAAGGATTAAATAAGATTTCAGATACGATCCTATTGCCAAAGAAGTTGAAGCACTTAAAAGGTACCTGAACCTAACAAGTAAATGGCACGCAACACCGCAAGTTCGTGCATTAATTTCCAATCATTCATGAGTTTTGACAAAATCACTTTGCCAATGTAGTCCACCTACAACACGCACAACTTTCAGAAGGTAACAAAAGTATGTATTAAGCGCCAAAGCAAAGCTTACACCACCGTACCTGCCTCCTGATGTAGATTGTTAAACATTCTTGCATTATTACAACAGGAAGTGGAGTATCCCTTGGTTCTGTCTTTAGCATCCAGCTGAGAACTCTTGAAGGAAGTGTACTATTCTTTTGGAATGGTAGAAATTCTGACATATAGAGCTTCGGCTTTTTTGTTGTTGTTGTTGATCACAGAGATTCCAGAATAAGCAATCAGAAACTCTTTCACATGGGAGAAAATGAAGGAATGGATAAAATGATCATAGAATCATCAGTATCAAAGTACCTGAAATGACGGAAGCAAAGTGGGAAAGGGAAACAACGTTTCTAAAATTTTGGTGTCATCCTGAGAAGAAAGATATTCAGAGCTACCAAATTGAAAAAATCCAAATTTGTAGTTTGTTCCGCTCAATCCAGCATCTGCCAGGCCAGATCCCTCAAAAACAGCACTCAACAAACTCTCATCATTTAGAGAGGGTAGATAATAGTTTTGTGATAAGTTCAACGCATTCCAAGCATTTTTATTCCTCTCAAGATCCATTTTAGATACTGAAACAACAAGGTTTTCATGGCAGAATAACCCCTGCAACACCTTATCGGCAACGAGACCATTTTTTTCGTCCTTAACATGAGTAACATAACATGCACTCTGGTGTTCTGATTCGGCCTCCATAGATCTTTTCTCTTGCACAGCACCAACTAAAAGCTTATACCACATTCGCTCTGAGTATGTGAGAACTGGAAGGTTCTTATCACCCGCACCGGTGTCATTCACCAACTCTCCACTTATATATGATGCTAAAATTGGAGAAATCTCCCACTCATCCGTCTCATCTTTCCATAGATATCTAGATACATGATCACCATATTCTATAAGGCCAGCAAGCGATAGACAAAAAATTTCAGACAAGGATAAGTCTGCAGTGCTTCTCAAGCTGTTCTTTTCAGCCAGGAGTATGCCACAGCCCGAATTCCCAAAACCATTTCGCCCATGGTACTGAATCTTTCCAGAATCTTCAGAAGATGTGGAAGGAATATGCTGCATCAGCTGCAGTGACTTTCCAGCAGAAACAATTGACTTACAGATGTCTTTTATGAATAATGGGCATAACACCTGATTATTCTTGTCTTTGTCAGAAACTGAACTGGAGTCATTTCCAGTCATTCCTTTCTTTTGATTTAGCGAAGTTACGTTTGATTTTGGGCCGGGCACCCTCGTCAACAGATAGCTTTTCTCCCAAAACTCTGCATCTTTAACGGAGACTGATTGATTGGCTGTAAAAAACAACTGCAAAGAAACAAAAGTAAACTTCACTTTAACCAATTTCAACGTCTTCAAACGATCAATTTGCTAGGCTTGTAAAGAAAATATTTGTGTTGAAGCATAAATTTCTAGAAGAAAATCGTTGAGCACTCATGGAACATTAATAGAATTCCAAAAACACTACCTCTTCAAAAGGATCATCAAGAGTTCCGTCAAACAACCATGAATCCAAACCCTCTACATATGGCAATAAACTTCCAGCAAAGATTTGCAGCAGCATATGAAATCCTTCCACCTGGTCCACATATTATCAATATAACCAATTACGTAAGTGAGCAACAACAAAGGAAAAAACACACAAAAAAATCATGAAAACGGCCACAACCTCACCACCTTGTACAAGGCATACTTCATCCAGCCTCTTGTAAAGGTAATCAAGAACGTGGACGGAAATTTCAGCTGTCGAAACAGTTGAACTTGACTCAAAATACGCATGAGGGATTGCACCTCGTACAACTTGTAAAAGATATTCAGCACCTGAACAAAGACTAGCAAATGGAAAGAAAAGGAGAAGAAGACTGTGATTCAATATACAAATGAGCATAGATTTGTCTCTTGAACTGAGAAATACAATTGGATATAAAAATAACCTAGGCCACACACCTTGATAAAGACGAAGTTAATCCCAAGAGGGTTGGAGTGACAGTAAGATTAGAATTGTTGATCTTCACTTCCTCATTCAAAGCAATGTCTCTGAGTCTCTGTTCCAATACCAATTGTATTATCAGTCTCAGCAAAAGAAATGTTCAAGAACAAGCAAACAAAAACTAAAAAGAAGTTGTAGAACACTTGCCTCAAGCCAAGCAGAGACAGAGTTAGAAAATGCCATTAAAGTAGGAGGAGATCTAAGAGAGGTATTAATTCCAGCAACAATAGACTCCACAAGCTTCAAACACGTTGCGGCATACAAAAATCCAGCGAGAAGAACATGAAGGCTTGAGTGAGACAAATGAGAGACTCGTATCTCACATTTAGCGCAGAAAGTTTGTTCCTTTAGGTCCCAGAAAATGAAGGGACTAGAGAAGCCTTGCAAAGCTTGTAAGAGACCTCTCACCTAATCAACATCCGGAAAATAAAGGGTTTTGCCGATAAGAACTTGAAAGAGTTCATTACCAAAAAAATAAAAACTTGAAAGAGTAGTGTTTGTGGCATTACCAGATCGGATTCATTCACGCTCACTGAAGGAGTGGCTAGTTCTGACTGTGTCCAAACTCTGCGACTGCACATCGCTCCTGGAATTAGGGTTTCTAAGCCAGCGCGATCAACTCGAAGCAACGACTCCATCACTGTAAATTTTATTTCTCCATACCACAATTGATTAGGAGGGAAATCGAAGAAGTTTTTTTTTTTCTTTTTCTTTTTTCCAAAAATCGAAGAAGCTTGATGTGGATGAATTTGAGAGAGAGAGTGAGAGCGAGAGCAAGTGAAAAGGTCTTTAATGGGCCCAAATTATACTTCCCCAATCAACCCACCAAAGTAGTATTAATAAAGGCCCGTCGGAATTAAATTGGATTTACCAAATGTTTTCGAGTAAAATGGTTTTTGGGATGTTTGACACTCGTGTAACTCTCTGGAGAAGTATGCGACATGAGCACTTCGTGCGTGTGCGCACGGCTTTGATAGTGTCGTATCCACGGGATTACAAATTCGAATTTTTATCAAAGTGACAGAGAGTCTAGTCTACATTTGTGTTAAGACTTATGATTATTACGAACGATCTAAGACATAAAACCTTTTTTTGTTGGTTAAAGATTTATCAAACGTAAGATTCAACTCAGCATTCAAAATGAACAAACGTCTATAATATGAACTTTTTGAGTCTTTGAAAGATGCAACTCTCTCAAGTCAAAGCTAAAGGTGAAGTTTCTAAAAGACATGATCAGAGTTCAAGTTTTAAGAGAATCTGTGATGCAATGGAACTATAGAAGAGTATAGAGAGACACTCATGTGTTGTTGAGCTGCTTGGTGTCTCTTAAGTCGTGAGCAGGAGATAGACCAGGCCTTTTAGATATTCCACTATTTCCGATCCTCCCAGCTTTGAAGTTCCAAAGACTCTGTCAACAAAACTGATCGGTACCTGCAGATGAAGATGAGCACCAGCGAATCAAGAATATGAGTGAAATACAGTTTAAAAGGAATCATAATCACAAGTGAATTGATATATAAAGAGAGACCTCTTCAATATGGTATCCTTTTCTGGAAGCACGAACGATCATTTCCATCTGAAAGACATACCCTTTACTCACACATGAGCTAATCACATCTTCAAGCACCGATTTCTTGTACAGTCTTTCAAATAAAGAGGTGAGGAGGTCAGACATGAAACTATCGAAGGATGTTAGTAAAAAAGATGCACATATGTTAGTTGAATTTTACCGGAATGACCCGGTTAAATCAGATACACCAGGCCATAAAAGTGTCTGAGCTAGCACATTTGCTCCTCTACTAGTGAGTTTCCGCATAAGATTCCACCCATGTACACCACCACCTTTTACATATCGTGTACCGGTTACTACACTTGCATTTGTCTCTAGTTGTTTGCTTTATGACAAAGAAAAACAAAGTCAGTTGAAGTCACTATAGTTTGTGAAATTAGTAAAGAGATCAAGAGAGTCTTCTTTTTCTTACTTGATGAAACTTGGTAAGTATTTTGGCTGCACAAAAGAAAGTGACCGGGTTAGCTCAACAATTAAGACCAAGTAAACAAGAAAACTAAATTTGGTGTCTCTTACATGATGTGAAAGATCAGCATCCATGATTACGACGAAATCCCCCGTAGCATGTTTCAAACCATGGATATATGCAGTTCCTGAGAGTGATCATGCCAAGAAAATTAATTCTACTTCTTGCTAACCAAAACTAAAAGACAATGAAGACACAAATTACATACCTAGACCAAGCTTCTTGGCTCTAGCTCTTAAAAGCNGCAAAAAAAAAAAAAAAAAAAAAAAAAAGAACAAACACAGAGTTCACCTAAACAGAAGAACACGCAATAATTTACAAATTTAGGTCCTAATTTGTCATTGTACTCACGATGCGGTCTTCACCATACAATTGCTGCAGCTGCTTGACAATTTCTTGTGTACCATCAGGACTCCCATCATCCACAACAATTATCTCAAAATCAACATCCCTGTAATACAACAAGTGGCAAAGCAAATTATTATCTTGGGCAATTGTTGATTTTCTCGATATTGGTATAAATTCTCGGTAACCTTTTGACAAGGAAGAGTCTACTTAACAAGTGCAATTCTATTAATCTCTTATAAGCGCTACAATCAAAATCGATCTGAGATTAGAAAATCTAGCTTCTAATTATTCTCCTATCACTAAACAAAAACTTTTTTAAAACACCATGAAAATACTACTACAGAGTTTGAGAGATCACTACACTGGCCTTTACCAGCTCATGCGCAGAAAACAAAAATAACGAATTTGGATCTGCAAGCTACAACTTCAAACCATGATCGGAAATTTTCCGAGACCATAAATTCTAATCCTTAGGGAGAAAACCAGAAATTGGCGATCAGATTCGAATTTAAGCATTCAGTCAAATGGGATCCAGAATTCGAAAAAAAAAAAAACAATAACACCAGACAGTTCTTCGCAAACCCGATACTGAAATTAAAGAACAAACGTGAAAAGGTCAAAAGAAATTATATTCATTTACCGGAGATGCTTGAAAATCAGGTAGACTATGATAGCGATATTGAGACGCTCGTTGTAGGTAGGAACGATTATACTATACTTATACTTTTTCTCTCCTTTGATCTCCTTGTCTTCCGCCATATCAGACGGCGTTATTCCTCCGATCTCGGCGAGTTTTGCAACGGTGCTTCCTTCGTCTTGACCCGTGAAATCAGCCGTCGTCTGTACAAAAAGAAAGGATTAAAATACATTTAACATCAAAATATAGGGACTAAAAAGCAAGATTCTTAAATTGGGCCTAATATTATCAATGGGCCAAATATAAAGCCCGAAAATAAATCAGGAAAGCTTTAAAAAAGGTAAAATCGTCCATCAAATCTGAATCGCTCTCTCTCTCCTTCCGCCATTTTTATTTTCTAGGTAGCAGAGTAAAGGGGAAGGTTTTAATTAGGGTTTAGCAGCGAGAGACCGAGAGAGAGAGAGAAAGATGAGCCGAAGTTTGGGAATCCCGGTGAAGCTTCTTCACGAGGCCTCGGGTCATATTGTGACAGTTGAGCTAAAGAGCGGCGAGCTCTACAGAGGAAGCATGATTGAGTGTGAGGATAACTGGAACTGCCAGCTCGAGGACATTACTTATACCGCCAAGGTAATCAGCTGTTACTTTGAAGTTATCGATTCATTTTATATGAGACACTTTTTCTGAATCATAGGTTTCAATTTTATTGTTGATGTTGGTGCTGTAAAAACCCTAGATTTGGCGAGCTGAGCAAATTTACTTGAAAATTTTAGATTGCTTCTTATTTAGATTTCTAAGTGGGATTAAGTTTCCTTTGAATTTGATGTATAATACCCTGGAATTGGTGTTCCTGCGAGCTACTTCTGAAAAAAGCTTGAGATAAATTTTAACTCTTAGGTTATGGGTACTCCTCAGATTGGCTTAGCAAGTTATTGGTCTATGAACTTGTCAAGTCTATCCTTGGTAATAGAGAAGGAATGTTCGACGTTTGTCCTTATATAGTTTGTGTTCAAAGCCTAAGTTGCTCTTTGGGAGTACAGTGGTCAAATGCGATTTATCTTAAGTTTGCTATTTAACTTTTGTTTTGGGTTTCCCAATGTTGTTTTACAGGATGGTAAGGTATCACAGCTTGAGCATGTCTTCATTCGAGGCAGCAAAGTCAGGTGCTGTAAACACTTCCTTTTGCTTGTGCTTGTTTTCTATTTTATGCAATCATTGTATCATTCTTAATCCCTAGCTGATTAGTAATTGGCTTACGGATATATCTTGACAGGTTTATGGTCATACCGGACATTCTCAAGCAAGCTCCAATGTTCAAGCGCTTAGATGCTAGAATTAAGGTATATGCACTCTGAACTCTGGATACAGAGTGATGTTAGAGTCCTTATGTATAATTGTATATCCCCAATAAACATGTAACTTTACTTGCTTAATCAATGCAGGGAAAGAGCTCATCACTGGGTGTTGGTAGAGGTAGAGCTGCAATGCGAGGGAAAGTAAGTTCATTCTCTCTCTCTCTCTCTCTCTCTCTCTCTCATGATTTTAGTGCTCATGAAAGCAATGTTGGGAAGTTTTATGTAACTTATTCAGCATGTCGAAATCCTTGTTAGAGACTATTGTGTGTTTCTTCTTTTGTCACTACTAATTGTTGGTTTTTTGAATCTTTGTGATATTATCTTAAAGCCGGCCACTGGGCGTGGAACTGGAGGAAGGGGAGCGGTTCCACCTGTGAGGAGATGATTGACTTTACGCTCAACATGTAAGCTGTGTTTCTGAGACAGTCTTTCTGCAATATCCAGGTGAAAGTAGCCTTTCTTGGTTCTGTCATTTATGCTTTAGGGGTACACTGTAAAACCGAACAAGAGAGAATGAGAGATATGTCCAGATGCACTAGTAGTTCTGTATTTTGAGATACCAAGATGTTTGAATCATTGACAAGTTTTGTTATAATCGTTTTTTTTTTTTTTTTTTTGCGCATTCTCCATTGCTGACAATAGATGAGTAAAACAACCACATTGTGTTTCCTAAAGGTCTTAACTGAGATTATGAACACTAGAAGTAGATGACCATTGACTAAATCTCCCTTTACCATGAAATAATGAAGGTTATAATTACAATCTCCCTCGTTATTGACATAAATTTTATAGAAGACTAAATGCTACAGACTTTGAATTTTCTAGATACAACATAATGTTTGATAATCAGTATATTAGTCACAAACGTCGCCTATATGATCATTTATAACATTACTATATGAACTGCTAATCTAAATGATGGTGTACTTGTATTTTCCTAAATTACAATCCAAAAAAGTGCCACGTACCACAATGGGTCATAGACTTGTTGCGCATTCAGTCTAGAGGTTTTCCCGAGTTTATTAACCAAAGTGGGTCATAGATTTTCCTGAGTATTTTACAACAATTCGGTGCATAATAGTGATAAAAAAGACAAAAGATATATATAGCTCAACACAAGCATTATATCAAAAGATTGATTGCATCTTTTTATTCTCTCTTAAGTGAAGAAAGTTCTAAAGACCTTAAAAAGAGAAGAACCAAACCAACAATTGTACATCTCCCATTTGGGCAACTTCAGTTGCTCTATCCCTCTTTCTCCCTCACTCTTTTTGTTTAAAATAGAAACTCGAGTTAAGTCATATATTCTTATTATAGTTTTTCCTCCATTAAAGCAGAAACCCAGCTGGTTCAGTTCTTGCAGCATGACAGAACTTAGATGTGTTGTACTTCCTGTGAACTCCTGTGAGCTTCCCTGTTCCTGCCTTGTGATGGAAAGCAACCATCTTTCTCGCACATGCCCTAGAAAAAGAAAAGAAAAACCCATTGTCAGAATTCGAAATTCTCATATGGGGTTTTCAAAGAAAACGGAAACCATGAATTTCTTACAGTAGCTGTTCTTCCTTGTAGCCTGTGTGAAACTCACAGGTTTTGCTCCATTCTTCAAATCCCTTAAGTGTACACTGAGCAGTGTAGATTGCTGAGGCCGCTAGCTTAGACGGAGGATACTCCAGCATCTCATATTCCACAAGGCAAAGCTCGATCATAAAGAACGATAAAACCTCAAGCTGAAACCACAATTCCATACCATACAGCTTTAGATATAAGGCCTGATTCAAGCTTAGAGAAATATTCAAAATTTTTTTATAAGGAGATATATAAACCTTTTTATCAGATTGGGCAGCTTTGAGAAACCGTTTCATAAACACATACGGCGTTGGTAGAGAGAAATTGAACTGCAAGGTGTTGGCCATTAGCTTCTCCTGCAATAGAAGCCAAAAGAAAGGTAAACTCAACTATGAAGCACCATCCTGGGAATTTGATTAATGATCAATATAAAATGACACTCACCATATCTAGTACTTCTCTTCTAGTGTAAGCTTTGTCAGAGATCAAGATGAGATCATCTACTACTGGAACTGAAACTTCTTCGTACTTACAAGCAAGCAACAAAGCAGTTACACCAACAAGTTGAAGCTTTTTCCTCACGATATGATGGACTGCAAGAAATCTGTCGATGACATTGATTGTGAGATAAAGCGTTTCTTCCATCAGCTCAAACTTGTAGTGCACCTGCACAAAATTTTCCAACAAATTAATCTTCAGACACATTGAAACAACTACAACAACATTGACATTAGAATAGCTTTTTGTCTGTGTCTGTCTACCTCTATCAACCAGTCAATAAGAATTCCCCTCATCCTCTCGTTAAGATCTTGTTGATCGTCCATATAGTTAGGAGGCACGCAACTAAGTTCCTGCAGAATCATAAAAATGAATCAAACATAAATACAAGGAAGCACATTGATGATAAAGAACAGCAATGCAAAGGTTCGTGTTAAACAAGACCAAGTCACCTCAAATTTCTTGTAGAAGGTATATATATCATCGATATATTCAACCACGGCTAAAGGATTCTTCTTATCGCAGGCATCAATATCGATCACACGCTCTTCTTCTTTATCTGCATCTTCCATTTCAATCTCCTCCTCCTTTTGAAAGACAGAAGCAATATGAGTAACTCTATTCACGCTTCCAATTCCATATACAAAACAAAAAAAAGGGTTAACAAATATGTATACCATCTGGTCAATCTCCTCCAGCATTGCTTCAGTGTGTTGTACAAACATTGGTTCATTAAAGTCGCCTCCTTCTTCCTTATCACTATCATCAACATCAATGATAATCTTCTCTGGTTCTTCGATTGAAACCGAGTCTGGTTTCTTAGTTTCCTAAGAGTTAAAGATCAAAACTTTAAAATCCGGACAATGCCAACATTGTTGTAAATGAAACACACATTGAATAATGCCACTATAGGGTACCTCATCACGGATTTGTGGCTTCTGATCTGCTAACTGAGCAGCAAACTTCCTGAACCCAACATAGAGTAGTAAAATCTCGTTAATTGACTAATTAATCAGACAATGTGAGATACTAAAAGTAGACAAGAGTGAAACTTCACCTAGTAATTGGCCGATGCACAGGTGGTTTATTACAGATGGCATCCCTTCTGTAAAATCAAAGAATAAAGAAATTGGTTTCTAAGAGTCTAATCAAAAGGAAATTCCAAATCTGAAGATTCATTAAAGTGAACTTACTCAGAGAGTGATCTCTTGTTGACAGCATAAGGGTAAGACGGCGCTTCAATGATGTTCTTGTTAATGGTGCTTAGTGCTCTTCTGGTTGGTCCTGTCGTTGCCGTCGTCTTGATCTTTCCTCCTCCTCCGCCTACACCAAGTAATTTCGAAATCAATTTGGGGAAAAGTTAAAGACAAAGATTTGATTAAGATGACAAAATCGTTGGATTAGGGTACCTTGGAGATTCATTGATCCGATTAATCCAAGGCTATTTTCATCTGATCTACCCATTTTGTTCTTCGTTATCTGCGGAGGTTATTTAAATTTCATTAAATCTCTCTCTCGAAAATCAAATTTCAAAATCGAAACATCCCCAACTTAAAAGCAGGGTTTTTAAAAAATTAAAATTAAAAATCAAGTCTTGGCAAATCAAACCCTTACAGATCCGGTTTAATAATCTCGGAAAGACCCAATCAAGAACAACGACCTAATCACCCAAAATACCCAGATAAAGAAAACCCACAAATTTGTTTTTCAAAAGGTATCACCTTTCACAGTCAATTCAAAGAACCACCGCAAAATTAAGTCAACGGTTGATCACAAATTCTTCACAAACACAGTGAATCTCATAAACCCTAATTAGTCTTTTGCCGTGGATCCAAGTTGATCAAACAAAGGAGAGAAAGAGAGATCTTTTAGCAAAACCCAAAGATTCGACCACGCTCTCTTTCTCTCTAATGGCTACGATATTGAAGATCCCTCACTCTCTCTCTCTCTTCTCTCTCTCTCTCTCTTCTCTCTCTCTCTCTCTCTATAAGGGCAAAGAAAAACAAAAGAAGAAGAGGAAAAAAGAAAAGGGCTCAAGAGTAATAGAGAGAGAGATTTGAAGACAAGAAGAGCGGATAGTAATAGAGGGATGTATTTTTCTTTAAAATTAACGGCTAGTTCATCTCAGCCGTAAGATTAAATCCACGTGTCCCGAATCGAAAGTTGCCTTCTACACTCATACTTTGCATCTGAACTCAACGGCTATTATTATTTTTCCTCCATGTGTGTACTCATTCAAATTCTTTGGTTTTTCTTTCTTTTTTCTATTTCGGGGAAGACACCTATTTTTTTTAAAACAAAATTATACCTTTCTATATAACCTAATAAAAATACTTTAATGTGATGAAATTTGTCTCCTTTGACCAAAAGACAAAGACTCGTTTAATTATACCTCAAGAATCGCGAGATATATGATATTCTTTTTTGAGCAAAAACACACACAAGGTTTAGAGATCTTGCAGTGTATCATTTAAATATCATACTAAATTTTTATGGGAATAAGATATATACAGATGTTTTCATAATAATGGCATTGATATACTGCATTTCCCACAACTACACTAGTACCACCGACCACATTTAAATCAATCAAGCGATTTCTAACAGTATGAACATTGGGCTTCTCTTCTATCTATAACCACTATAATAACATCTTGTTTTTATTTGACATAAATATAACAGGTTCTGCTTTTATTCTTAGCCTTTAGGTGTTTGAAATCGTGCTCTAACTTCTTCTTTCTATTTACTTTTTTACTGACATTTGAAATACCATGTATATTATATATATGATCATAGTTTCTGAGCTTCCTCGCTATCTTGCAGTTTCTATTGTTCCTCGTCTTGTTCTTGCGGTTTATCTTCTTGTACAGCTTTCAGTTTATTGCTCGTGGACTGCTGATACATGACTCCACCAAACATACAGATCAAGAGTCCCAAAGTTCCAATGAAGGTTGAGTGTTTATCCCATATTACCAAATTGATCACAACAGTTAACAGTTTGTTCACAATGCCAAGAACCGTAAACCCTGTTGCAGAAATCACCCGGCGACACGAAAACCCAAAGAAAGAGATGGCCAAACCGAATAAACAAGACAACCCCACTGGCAAAACAACCGAGAAAGTGTACCAATCAGGCTTATCACTTATGTCATGCCTTAGTTTCTGGAACTCTCCCATTATAAGCAACTCAAGTGGGAACAATAGAAGGGCCTCAAGGTTATTGTAGAGCACAAGACCCCAAGTGTTTAGCCCGATTGTCGTAACCACATGCTTGATGTAGACAAGATCTATAGACATACTCACAAGATACGCAATAGCCCAGCTATATGCTGTGAGTGTAAACTGGTAATCAGTGAGCACATAGAGCAAGCTTCCTCCAAAGATGGTAGCAAGAGAGATCCAGGTTTTAAGAGATGGCCAAGGCTGGTTCAAGAAAAGGGTCTCTCCAATGGCGACGAAAAGAGGAACAGCTGAACGAAACACTATAAAAGTGTCGACATTAGAGTGGAGGAGAAGCTCACTGTTAGTGAATAATGACAAGTAGAAGATGATTGCTGCAGGAAGAAACCTCCACATGGTTAAGAGATTGAGAGGATCGTGGTCAATAAGGTTCAATCGGCCACAGAGTAAGACACCAAAGGCACTAGTGAAGTATTGCAAAGCAGTTAATGCACCAGGGTAAGGGAATTTGGTGATTGCCCATTTGTTGATGATTGAGAGAAGAGAAGCTGAGATGCAATAACCTGTGGCTACACCATACACAGAGAATTGATGAAACAAATCACTGTACCAAGGCTTGGTTCCTTGAATCTCTTTCTTGTCGATTTGCACTCGCTTTCTCATCCGATCGAATCGAACCATTTGCGAGGACGTTTAAGCGGTACGCGATCTAGAATCATCCAGTGGACAACAGAAAATATGAATCAGCGATGCAATTAAGAATATCAGAATCAGTTCAAAATCGATTCTAAACCAAATCTACTAAGAGAAACGAAGAAAGCAAATATCCAGTCGTCTATCCAAAAACAGTAGGAAGCAAAATCGATTTCCGAAATCTATTGCTAGAAATAAAGAATCGTGCATCGAGAAACAGTAGGAAGCAAACTTGAATTCAGAAATACAAACCTGAGTTTGGAGGAATTGTAATTGGAGAGACGAAGAAGCTGATGAGTGCTACTTGTAGGAGAGAAATGAGGCTTAAATCGGCAAACATTGGAACTGATCGGAGGAATGAGAGAAAGAAGCACGCGAAGAAGTGTGTCATCAGTCATCTTCATTTTACTTTCAAATTTCCAGTTTTGCATTCGTCTTAACTATGCAGATAACCTATTCCAACACCCAACCATTTTTATCCATTTTCTGTTTCTTTGCCTTTTCAGTCTCTTTTGTAATTAATTTCCTTTTAATGAATACAAAACTCTTTTCTTTTGGGCTTAATGAATTCAAAGATTGCAGTATGGCCCAAAACTTACCATCAGACTAGAGCCCATTAGTATCTTAGATTCATAGATTGTTGTATTTATTAGGCTTGTGGCACAAAAATGTGTACTTGTTATAAATACATCATAGTGGACTATAACCGGATCCAATAAGCCCATCA
>OVBW01000213.1:1534-11616 GCA_900406355.1 Erysimum pusillum | reverse complement strand
TACTTCTATGGTATATAACCTGAAACTAAGATTAGGGTTTGTGACTACATCCCCTGGGTTGAAATTTTGCTGACTCTAGGGTATTCAGATACATTTGGTATAAGGAGAAAGAAAAGTGTTGGCTTTGGAGGATAATGTGTATATTGTGCGTTATACAAAAGTGGTCTCGCCAGGTTGCAACAATGCTGCCTTGGTTTGTCATACCTTTGATTGGACTATGGGCTCTCTCTCAGCTACTTCCACCAGCTTTTCGTTTTGAGATTACTTCTCCTAGGCTTGCTTGTGTATTTGTGCTCTTGGTTACTTTGTTCTGGTACGAGGTTTTGATGCCTCAGCTGTCTACTTGGCGGGTACGGAGAAATGCCCAACTTAGAGAGAGAGAGAGATTAGAAGCTATTGAACTGCAGAAGCTAAAGAAAAATGCCACAAGGCGTTGTCGTAACTGCTCAACACCGTACAGGGACCAAAATCCAGGTGGTGGGAAATTTATGTGTTCGTATTGTGGCCATATATCAAAACGGCCTGTTTTAGACATGCCCTTGTCTTCCGGATTAGAGATTTCTGGTTCAGGGATTTTGAAGGATATTGTTGGAAGAGGTGGAAAGATGTTGAATGGGAAAGGATGGAGTGAGAATGGATATTTGCATAGGCAAGAATGGTCTGAGACCAGCACATGGAGTAGCGGGTCAAACTATTGGCAGAATAATAGTGGTGGTACTTTTGAAGGAGATGAAAATTGTCTGGTGGAGAAATCATATTCTGGTGGCGTTCTTTTTGCTTGCAGGTTGCTGACTTCTTTTTTCATGAGCATTTTATGGCTTTGGAGAAAGATATTTAGATTTAGCTCATCAGATGATGATTCATCACTTGACCCTGCGCGGAGGCGGTTGCTAGCTAGGAATGGTGAGAACGGGACCAGCTATCATGAGACTAGGATAGAAAAAGCACGTAGAAAAGCAGAAGAGAAAAGACAAGCTAGGCTAGAGAAGGAGCTTTCAGAGGAGGAAGAGAGAAAACAAAGAGAGGAAGTGGCAAGACTAGTAGAAGAACGGAGAAGGCTGAGAGATGAGATAATTGAGGCCCAGAAATGCAGGAAATTATCACTGGCTGCTAAGGAGGCAGAAAAGAAGAGTCAGGAGAGAAGGAAAGAGAGAGATAGGGCCTCAAGTAAGAGCAATTCTGATGGTGAAGAGGTTGACAAGAGAACAAGAAAGGAAACCGAGCAGAAGCGCGGGCATAATAAGATTNCAGAAAAGAAGAGTCAGGAGAGAAGGAAAGAGAGAGATAGGGCCTCAAGTAAAAGCAATTCTGATGGTGAAGAGGTTGACAAGAGAACAAGAAAGGAAACCGAGCAGAAGCGCGGGCATAATAAGATCGATCATCTGGAACATGAGAGGCATGCACCTGATAATTTAAGGGGCCCCAACATGGAAAGGAGACACGGACATGGGTTGGAGAATAATGTCACTAGTAACGGTACAAAATCTGGTGGTAGGTACTTTGATCGAATGAAGGGTACATTTTTGTCTTCTTCAAAGGCTTTTACCGATAGTCGTTTATTTGGGAGAGGCGTTAATACTTCTGCTACAATTGCAAAAGAAAACAAGCCCATTGGTTCTGCAGATAATTCTCATATCTATGCTCACTCTAGTCATATTAATCCTCCTGAATTCGTATCTATGAAATCTGTCCCTAATGAAGGGGATAGGAACACTAATAATCCAGTAAGTGCCTTTTCCATATATTTGCGGTCTATCGTTTTGAGTGAACTAGTGTGCTTAAAGATATAAATCTCACCTTCACTCATATGTTTTCTGTTATATATGATTTCAGACATTCATTTTTCTTCGTGATAAACTTTCAAGTAAAATATGATTCAGTTTACATCAAACCTTTTTTTATCAGTTAAAACTGAATATCTGATGCTCTTTCCTCAGGTTGTTTCTGAGCCAAAACCGAGTACAGAACCTAGAAAATCATGGCATCAACTGTTTGCCCGTTCAAGTCCTCTTCCTGTTCCATCGAATGTTAATACTATAAGTAGACCTATCACAAAGCCTCAGGCAGCTGTTCAGAGCTCACAGGTTCCCGGTCAAATTTCCTCAATACGAACCTTTGGCAATCCCATCAGTTTTGGGCTCCCATCGCCATTCACCATACCGGTGTACTCTAGTGGATCCACTACCAGTAGTTTAGGTTTCTCACCTCCAACAGAGATTGTTTTTCCTCATCCCGGTGAAGGTGAGCGTTTTGAAGATCCGTGTTATGTTCCGGATCCGATATCTCTACTGGGACCTGTTTCAGAATCACTTGATTTAAGGGCTGCTGGGTATGAAACTGGCATAGGACTGGTAAAACACCATGCGATGAAGAATACATCTACTTGTGAAGTCAACAAGCCATCTCCAATTGAATCTCCCTTGTCCAGATCACGGGCTGCGGATGAAAAACAAGCTAATGATGGAAGCTGGCAAATGTGGAAGAGTCCCCTTGGCCAAAACGGTCTTGGTTTAGTTGGTGGGTCAGCAAACTGGATTATACCTTCTGAAACAAGTAGATCTAACGAGGAAATAGCTATGCATCATGTGCCTCAGCACAGAACAGAATCATTATTTGCAAAAGAGGATTGTCAGCTTCATCACGATGCTTATTCACACAGGAAGGTCTATCTTGAAAATGATCAGAGAAGTGACGTTTTCAGCCCCATTACTGGTTCAACCACCACTGATCCTTGGTCTCAGAAAATGTTCCTCCCTGCATTATCTGGCATTGAGAGTCCATTTTCTTTTAGCACACAACCAGAAAGCATCTTGAACAATGTGGCGGCGTACAGAAGTCCAACTGGTACTCCAGACAATCCATTTGAACATCCTTCTCCCAATCACTGGCTCAAGTAAGTCCTTGTTAAATTTTTGGCTTCTGTAGATTTCTAAGATGGCAAGACAAGGTGTGAATTTGTGAATTTGCAGGAAGGTGAAAGGCTCAGGAGATGGGACTGGGAAACAATTTGTAGCGGCGGGTAAAGTTGAAAACCACAAAGAAGATGTAGAGTCATTTTGATAGTCACAAATTCAAACAAAGTGAGGTCAAATTTTTGCAGATGCACACAGGTTGTCTGTGTGTGTCTGTCTCTGTCTTTGTCCTCTCGGGTTTTTCAATGGAGATCTTGAGTTCTTACTTGAAACATCTCCGAGGAACACTCGACGCATAACTATAAATCAGGTACTACTTTATAACGTTCCTCTGAACACGTTCCTACTAAAATAAATCTACACGTGCGATATAAATATTATAAACGAAACCAGATCTATAATCTTTGATTTCACTGAATACGGCCAAAGTAATAGAGAGTCTTCCTATCTATCTCGAGCGCACGAAGCCGTAATATGCCTTTATGTGATACTCATTATTTTCGAATTTTTAATAAGCCATAAACATGACATTATAAAAACGAAAACAATCGCTAAAATCATATCATAATACTTAAATGATAGTACTAAAAAATTGTGGCAACACCACAGTAGCTCAAAATTGGGGTAACCCTATTTTGAAATAACAAAGAATTATGTACCTTCAGCAAAACAATAAAAATTACAAATTTGGCAACACCACGGTGGTTAGCTCCGTTTTAGGAAATTATTTAAATGTATCAGATAAAGGTAACATATACTGTATCAACTTAACCTTGTTACCAAAAAAGGATAACATATATCAAGCTAAAAGTTAAGCCGACAAAATCAAAAGCAACGGCCCGCAGAAAAAAAGAAAAGAAAAAGAAACAACGTCTAGTCGAGATCACTTTTCTAAGGTTTTTACTTTTTAAAATGGCACAAATCACAACTCGTTCACTATATCACTAATTCACTACTATTCACTAACCATATATAACCAATGGGATTGGGTTTTCACTTTTCACATTATCAAGGAAGAAAACAAATGTCACAGTGATGTTTGTAAGTCTTTTCTTTTTGCATCTGCATACTTAGTTTGGTTCTCTATATGTCTAGATACTATTAAATTTTGATAAATTCAACAAATGAGTTAGGGCTTGCATGAAAAGATATTGAATTTTCTGGATGCAAAAAGTTAAAACTCATTAACATACCAAAATATGTTACTTCGATTATTTTAAATCATATGTCAATTTACCACACACACAAAAAAAAAAAAAAAAAGTCATATGTCATATTATTAGATTGGACTCTGAAAGATTTTTGATAAATTTTTACATGTTTTTGACATCCCATTACTATTGTGCTCACTGCTGACATCTTTTTTTTCCACGCAGGTAAAAAGAAGTGACATGTACCTTTTCTGGAAATTTCTAAATACGTCCTTTTCATCTTTTTTGGATTTTACATATCTTGTTTTACTTGATGATTTTGAGACTTCATTTTCTTTTTTTAGATTTTAATCAATAAAAATAATTTAGCTGTTGTCCTAATAACTTGTACGCCTCAATAATGGCCTGTCACCATTCACACCATTCATTTGTTTCCTATTCCAAATTATATCGCACCCGATGGATTTAGTGTTATCTTGAGAGGCAAGATTATTGATTACTTAGCCATGCTAGTCGGACAAACGAGGAGACTTAATTTTGTTGAGTTTTGATTGGAACATTGGCTCTCGCCGGTTTGCCTCATTTTGTATTAGACCAGTTGTTAGTGGCGGTAACTAACTTCATAAATCTGTTGACCTTGTCTCGAAATATTAACATTTTTTTTTTGCCCATGCTAAGTTGGATTTTGAAATCTCATCTTCCACTTCTCTGGATCCCTTGTTTGATCCCACAGTGAAGTTACCACTATATTGTGGTCCAAATCAAAATTGTATATTCCAATTTTTTTTTTTTTTTCTTTCATTCATTTAAATTCTTAAATAAAAATTAAGAATAAAATCATCATAAAATCCAAGATTTCAAAGTTCGTTTATAGTTTTAAAGGAGACTACTTCTTCTCTAATTAAAAATTGTTAAGTAGATACAAGAAAGTAAAACTATGACCGAGTCCAAAGACTTAGTCTATATAGTCTATATGTGTCTCGGATTAGGACATTTCTCCGCATGTTCTGTTTCAAATATTATTATGGGAGAATTATTAAAATAGGCCAAAAATATTGTAAAATTATTAAAATAGGCCAACTCTTTTTAAATTAAATAATAGGGTTTTTTTATAAAAAAAACCACCGAAAAAAAAAAGGAAAAAAATCCGATATTATATTTAATAAAAAAGAAAAAAAATCAATCCACGTTCCCTTGTAACTAACCGACGTGAGATTATCATTAATTTTTTTAATTGATTTTGATAAAACCTAAATATCATTACGTACTTATCTATGCAAATATTTAGGTTCATATATATATATATATCATCAACTCTCTAAAAACAACGATTGTTAGTTCTGCAAAGAAAAAGGTACGTGTAAAGTTATTTAAATCTTAGTGTATAGTTAAGTTATCGAGTTATCGTGTAAAGTTATTTAAATCTTAATGATCAATTTAGTTTTGCACAGTTATTATGTACAGTTGTTTTGCTATATTTTTTCGAGAAAGTTATTTCATAAATAGTTGTTTTGAAAATATTTGAGGTAAAGTTTTTCTACAAAGTTGTTTGGTAATTTTTGTTCGACCATGTATATAATTGTTTAGAGAAGTTTTTGGTAAAGTTATCTGCAACGTTGTTCGGCAAATTTTACCAATGTTGTTTTTTTCAAAAAAATATTATGTACAGTTGTTTTGCTATATTTTTTCGAGAAAGTTAATTCATGAATAGTTGTTTTGAAAACATTTCAGATAAAGTTATTCTACAAAGTTGTTCGCTAGATTTAGGTTAGATAACTACTATAGTTGTTTTAGAAAAGTTTTAGGGTAAAGATATTTACGAAGGTTTTTGAGTAAAGTTTTTTTAAAAATTTATTCTGTACAGTTGTTTGCTATATTTTTTCGAGAAAGTTATTTTATGAATAGTTGTTTTGGAAATTTTTCAGGTAATGTTAAAACTAAAGTTGTTACGTAGAATATATTTTTTTTGGTAAAACGTAGAACATATTTCGTAAAGTTATTACATTAACTTTGTTCCTAGAGCTTTCGTGTTTAAACTAATATATTTTATGTAAGGCGAAACTATAAGTTGTTTTAAAAAAGTTTTTAGGTAAAGTATTTACAAAGGTTTTTAAATAAAGTTTTTTTTAAAAAATTATTTTGCAGAGTTGTCTGCCATATTTTTTGAGATATTTTACATTATGAATAGTTGTTTTGAAAAATATTCAGGTAAAGTTATCTTGAAAAGTTGTTAAAACTAAAGTTGTTACGTAGTCTTATCAAAAAAAATGTTGTTACGTAAAGTTATTATATTGATTTTGTTGCTAGAGTTTTCATGTTTAAACTAATATACCTTTTTTTCTTCAAAAATATTTACAGAGAAACATGGTGCATACAATTACTGTTTTGGGTGACTGGGTGTTGAAGAATATATGGCACTTTACAGCTGATCAAACCAAAGGCAGCAAATTACTCGTTCTAGAGGATGATATGTCATATGATGGATTAGTTCAGATAGTTGAAGAAGAATATCGGTTAGATAGTTCAGTGCATAATATTCAACTTAGTTATGTACTACCTGAGATACTGCTAAGGAATATGCCAATTGAAACGCCTCCTGTGTTTTTGACGAGCGATCGACAAGTAAAAAATTACATTGACATTTGCAAATCTAACTCCGTCCGACTTTGCGTTTCAGTGAAAAGTAAAGCTGAAGAGAATAATCAAGTTTCGCTCGTCAACGAGTTATTTGCTACGAGTGGTGAGAACCGTAATGTTCAGATTGCTGATGGGTTATTTGCTACTAGGGGTGATATTAGAAATCATGGAGATCTTGGTGATGATGATAAAGATAATGGTGGTGATAACAACATTCTATCTTCTAACAATACAGACATTAAAGTAGGTGAATACTTTAAGAGCAAGTATGAGTTGCAGCAAAGATTATGGATGCTTTCAGTAAAATATAAATTTGGTTGGAGAGTATCAAAATCAGATACTAAAAAGCTTGTTGTTGTGTGCAAAAATGATGGGTGCTCGTGGAGGGTCCGAGCAACAACAAAGGATGAAACAACAGAGTATTTTTGGATTAGAAAATACATTGATGTGCATACATGTTCTGCTGAAGATAGAAGTTTCGCACTAGGATCAATTACGTCGAAAGTTATAGGCCAACTTATATTGGATCTATTTGGTGGTATTAGCAATGGATTGAAACCAAGGGATTTGGAAAAACCATTACTTAAAAATTATGGTTTAACGCTAACTTATCACCAACTTTATGATGCTTTACAGCAAGCTCATGAATTGATGAGAGGTTCTCCTGAAAGTGGTTATGAGGAGCTCCCTAAGTACATCTACAAGATAAAGAAAGCAAATCCTGGTACAATTGCTGAACTAGAACTTGAAGGTAACCAAAGGTTTAAGTACCTATTTTTTGCCTTTGGTCAAAGTTTAAGAGGATTTGAATTTATGAGAAAAGTAATCGTAGTGGATGGGACGTTTCTCAAAGGAAAGTTTAGGGGTACTCTAATAGTTGCAACTGCTCAAGATGGAGATAATCATATATATCCTATTGCGTTTGGAATTGTTGATTCTGAGAATGATGCAGCTTGGGAATGGTTTTTTTCTCGTCTGAAATCAGTTATCCCTGATCATCGTAACTTGGTGTTTATCTCTGACAGACATGAATCTATTGAAAAAGCTATTGACAAGGTATTCCCGTCTGCAAATCGTGGGATATGCTTTTTCCACCTTGAGAAAAACATTACCACCAATTTTCGAGCAAATCGATTATTTCACTTGGTTAAAAAAGCTGGAAATACATATAGACGTGATGATTTTACCAATGTCATGGATGAGATACGTCGTCTTAATCCAAAGCTGAGCAAATACTTAGAAGATGCAGATATTCGGTTATGGTCTACTGCTCATTTCCAAGGAAACAGGTATAACATCACCACAACTAACATTGCTGAATCAATCAATGGACTTCTAAAAGAAGCACGAGAGTTCCCCATCGTAGCTTTTCTAGATCACGTACGGGCTACTCTAACGCGTTGGTTTTGTGAGCGTCGACAAAAAGCTGCTGAACTTGTCACGGTACTTGTACCATATGCTAATCGTGAAATTGACAAAATACGGGAAGAGGCAAATACTCTTGCAGTGCAGCCAATAAATCTAAATCAATTCCATGTGACTGGTGGCTCACAAGATGCTGTAGTTGATATGCAGAAATTGAGTTGTTCATGTCGTGCGTTTGATATAATGAAGATTCCATGCAAGCATGCCATTGCAGTTGCTACCAAGAAACATATTCCTGAGCACACACTCTCAGATCCTTGCTACACGAGAACTTATCTATTTGCTGCATATTCCGAGTCCATATATCCTGTTCAGGGGATTCTTAATGATATCCAAATACCACCAGAAATTGAGAAAAGTCAATGCTTACCTCCTAAAGGTCGACGCCGTTCAGGTCGACCCAAGAAAAAAAGAATTCTATCTTCATTAGAAATTGCAATGGAGAACAAGCGACCACGGAAAGAGCACAAGTGTTCAAGATGCAAGCTTTCAGGACATAATAAATCAACATGCGAAACGGCGTTGCCATGAATTTTTTCTTGTTATTTTTGAATTAGTTTTTTCATAGTTTATCTTGGTTTTTCTCATATTTCTGGATTTGTTTTAGTCTTTTTTTTACGAATTTCTCTGTTTAAAAAACTATTGTTTTCATCTATTTTAATCTTCTTCTTTGGTTTCAGATTACTTTCAAATCATTATTTTTGTTGTATGTTATTAGGATTTTGTTTTTTGCTATAATAAACGGCGAAGAAGGCTTTTCATGGAGTCTCTTCTGTCTCTGAGACACTGTCTCGTGTTCCGATGGTTGTCAGAGACTATTTTTGGTATCAACGAGGAGAATGCTGAATGAATGTTCAAGATCATGTATTTGTTGAGATCAACGGTCCATATTTGATTGAGTGAGGTGTCATAACCTACGAAAACTACATTTGATTGAGTGAGGTGTCATAACCTACGAAAACTACATGGCGGCATCACCTGAAGTTTATAAGAGTAGAGATATATATATTTGGGTAACTTGACGTGAATTTTTTTTCTTTTTGTTTACTTCTTTTTTTCTTTTTTTAAAATCAAACTGAGATTTTGTTCGTATTTGAGCAAAAGTTGCCTCCACACATAGATGATACACTAGACTACAAAAAGCCAAACAAACAAAGTTTACGATGACCAACAAGTTTATCGAAGAAATGATAAGTGTAAAACAACAATAAAAGCTCAAGTAAAAGTAAAAAGATAAACCACAACTAACAAATTCAACGGGAGAAACGTCAACCATTGTGAAAAACAGAACCATCCTTAACTTCTAAGTTCTAAGAAGTCCTTCAAGTCTTTCAATTTAAAAAGCGACTTGAAATTGAATGAAGTTAAAAAGTCTAAGATAAGCATAAAGTAAAGCAAATTCAAAGAACATATATGATGAAAAATGAGTAGGAAACGATTAAATATGTGAAAGTGTAGTAAACTTTACATTCATAAAAAAGTACAAAATACAAAATAAAAAAACTCTGGTTATTTACGAGCTTCATCGAAGACCTCTGATGCTAACTTTCTTCGAATATGACCTATGTTTTTATCAGAAAGACCCAACTTCATATCAGCATTCAAGGCCAAACACTCAATATACTTAATTGCATATACTCCACAATCACCACTTTGAAGGTTCTGCGGTATCTTTTTAACTCTTCGTACTTTATACTTGGTGTCTGTAAGCCTATTATTACCTGACAAGTTCCTAATCAGATGTGGAATCATGTGTGCATATGGAGCCACTTTTTCCTCCATATGTTTGTCCTCCGTGTGCGATATCCGGCTATCGTATATATCAATCCGTCTTTTTACAAGTGAAATAGCCAACGCAGCCCAATGACCATTGTCAAGATTTATCACGGTATACAGGTCGTCCACATCTATCCAAAACTTTTTATTTGTCTGAACATTTCCCGGAAACACACCGTGG
>OVBW01000211.1:1284-23308 GCA_900406355.1 Erysimum pusillum | reverse complement strand
GTTGGGTCGGTGGTATTGGAAAAGGCGAGAGGATGCACTGAATCTCACAACTGAGTTCAGCCGGGGTGTTGAGAACTTACTGGCCGTCAGAGAATATTACGCAGATATGATGACGGTCGAACGTATAGATGGTTGTCATTTCAACGTTAGGGGAGGGCAACGTGAATGCATAGTTGACTTGGAAGGCAAAACTTGTTCATGCGGGGTTTTTAATGTTGAGAAAATACCTTATTCACATGCAATCAAAGCGGTTAAGTCAAGTGGTTGGCATATGGCAGCCGTGGTCGATCATAGCTATACAAAAAATTATTTGTATTCGTCTTACNTTCGTCATATGCGGCTAATATCATGCCCAATGTCCAAAGCGGCGATCCAATTGTGCCAGAGATCGTCTGTCTACCTCCCGTACCAAGGCGTCGGCCTGGTAGGCAAAAGAAGTCTCGATGGCTTACATGGCTAGAACTGTCACGTAAAAGAGGTAGCAAGCCGAGCAAGTCTCGCAAGTCTCACAAGCCATATACTTGTTCAAAATGCAGGCAGCCTGGTCATACTCGTCCTCATTGTGTAAGTAACAATCACCTTATTATTCCATCATCTTTTGTGACTCGAATTGTAACAATTACTTACTTATTCAGGTTGCTGAAGACTGCTAAGGAAGGCAACTAGTTAATTACATCGTGAAGTCTTCTTTTGATTATGGAGTCGGTGTCGTTTTTAAATTTAAACTTTACGCCACGTGCTTCATTCGCCATTATTAATGATACTCTTGTCATATCACTTTCACCCAGTATAATTTTGTTTTCCCCTATTCTTCACATAGTTTCATAGTGAGTGAATGATGAGTCAAATCTCAAGTTCAGAGACCTTTAGAAATTGCCAAATTCAAATTCCTGGTCCACGTTGTAACTGTGGTAGATCGACGATAATTGTTAAATCCTGGACAGAGGCAAATCCCGGACGAAATTTCTTCAAATGCACTGTTCACGGGTTCTTCAATTGGTCGGATGAAGAACCACCAAATGGTTGGCAAAAGCGAAGTTTATTGGAGGCGAGAGATGAGATTCGTCGGCATAAAGAGGAAATCAAGGTACTTAAAGAATCTCTCAGAGAAATTAAAAAACAGGTTTGTAATGACTTGGTGAACACTGATTTGGTTAACAAACATACCGACGATAAGAAAAAATTGGAGTTTGATCTACTGTCAGCTAACGAGAGAGAACAAATGCTTCGACAGTTCATAATTTTTTCTTGGATAGGTTTCATTGTTGTCATTGCATTGATTCTCGGGATGCGAGTGAAGTAGTATTTTTGTATTTGCCTTCAGGGTGAAGTCTACTCAGATTTCGTGAGTGAAGTCTACTTAACTTTCGTTTTATTTTCGTCGATGATAATGTCTCGTATTTACTATGTTTTTTGTAAACTTAATGTAAGTTTACGAATGTTAAACAAATTTATTTTGAGTTAATACTGTTTCATTGGTTTATTGCCATTGGTTATACAAATACATGTAGCGTACCCCGAAAGCCAAGTAGATTTCTACTCAAGTCTACCAAGACAACTTCAGAGATAAGTCTACTTAGCTTCCGTTGTAAGCTATTAATAATTTTGTTATTTTTTATCTTTTTAAAAAATTTCGGATTATGGATAATAATTTAGTAAACTTAATGTTTGAAGCTTACATTATGTTATTATGGTACTTAAACCGTATTTATATGTAGCGTACAATGAACGCCAAGTTGACCTACAATGAAGTCCACAATATAAGTTCAAGCAGAAGTCTACTAATCTTCTGTGAATATTTACGCTAAGTCCTAAATAAACTAGCCAAATTGTAGGTAAAACGGATCCACAGAGAATGAACATAAAAACAGAAAAGATAATAAATACGATCCGTCCACATTAGTTTAGTAAGGAGGATCCCACAAAAAAATCAAGATCCAACCCATCACCAGAGTTTACGGAGGATCCCACAAAAAATTAAGATATTCCGCCCATCATCATAATTAGCAAGGAGGATCCCACTAAGATCCCCCAACAAAAAGAAAACAACATCCTAACAAAGTCATACGTAATAGTAAGATATTAGTTATGGGTAGCCAAACAAAGTTCAGGTCACCGGGTCCCGGATTGGAGACAACTCATAGAGACCAATCTCATCTAAGTAGTTCTCCTCATCTGGTCCACGGCATTCAATGTCATGAAACAAGTCACAAGCCATCCTCTCTCTTATCCATGTCATGTTCGCATCGCACAAAGTAGTAGAAGAGAACGGTACTCCGAGAGCATGACATTCGATGTACTTCAAAGTATAAACTCCACAATCGCCCGGTTTCTTGTTCGGAGGCACTCCCTCAACAATCCGCCCGTGGGTGAACCTCTCGTATGAGTAAAACGGCTTCAGTTCAGGACTAGCTAATGTTTTAATCACATAAGGCAACATCACGGCTATCGGCTCGATCGCAACCCGAAGTTCTTCATCGTCACAACAACTTGGAATGCTGTCCCAAACCGTGATGTGTCGATCAGGGATAGAAATCCACAAAGCTACCCAATGATAGTTTTTGACATTTAAAGGTAGATATAAGTCATCAACTTCAAGACCCCACTGTTTGTTGGACCGAGCAAACGGGGGATACTCCCCACAGTGGTATTGGAAAGCACCGGCAGGCAGAAGTCTCCCTGAACCATCATCGTTCGGAATAGAATTAGCGAAGTCAGTAAACTTGGATGTCCAAAGCTGAGAAAACATTGCGTCGAGAAAGCTAATTCTGTTTGATCTAAACAACTCAGGATGATTTCTGTATCGTTGTCTCAGCAGACTCAGAAAAGCATCCATGTGCTGAAAAATGAAAACGTTATAAAAACTAAATTAAAACAAAACAATAGCGAAGTCTGCGAAATAAATTCTCACACGAGGTCAACTTGTAGACTTACCGAGCATTGTAGCCATTTAGATCTGGTTCGTAGTAAGTACCACCACTTACATTGTGGAGATTTCTTTTCCTCAGCGAGATTGAAAGTCCTGCATGCATTAGAATGATTAGATATTCTATGTGGCCGTTTTTCAAACATATAAGCGGTTTGGAAATAAAACAATATGTTTTAACTTACCGATCCTTTTTTAAGAACTCAATCAAAGTCTTTTTCTTGGCAGCCTGTGGTTTTTCGAATGGATCATACGTAGGTTTTGGAGAAGGATTAGTAACGATAGATTGCGCTGTCTTATTGCCTTCGTAGGGAGTAATCTGACTTTGTGCCAATCTCTTAACTCTATGTGCCTTGCCTTGTGCCACAAGCATAGCAGCTTCTATCCTCGGTTCTTGTTGCTTGGCTTTAGCAGTCAACTCTTCCGATGTTGGGATTCCAGACCTTATGAACACAGGTGGAGACTCATCGTCAGTGTCAGATGTGTTAGTGCTGTCTACCACCTTCTTTCTATTTCCCGCAGGTGGATCAGTTGGTCCAATTGGTCTTTCCTTGGGCAACACGCCTTGTGTAGATGATTGTTGCGTAACAATTATCGGGGATTGAACTGTGCAACTCTTTGATTGACCTGCCTTGTTCTGCAAATTCCGATATAGAAATTACAAGATTATTGAATCCAGCAAATTAAAACTTATAAAGTTGCGCATCAGTTTGAAACAAGTGTAAAACAAGATTGTTAAAGTCTACTTCACATCATGAAGTCTATTTGGAACCGGAAATGTTTTGTCTTCTTAGTTGACAACACCAGGAAGTCTATTTTTCTTCCCCTTGTACCTGGTATTGTGTGGGTGAGGGATTTGTTCAGCACTAACCATAGATGGGTGTGGAGGGAGAGGAGCTGTCTCTTTGTCAGTAGTGGCCTTTGTAGTATGTTCCTTTGCCGCAGAAGCTGACTCTTTCTCCGTATTGGCCTTGGCAGTATGTTCATTTGAGTCCGAATCTGCCTTTGAGTCTCCCTTCACTTTGAGACCGTCTATTTCAGTTGCCAGGCCTTCAATCTTCTCATTCAGCATTTCAAACTTGGACTCGCAAACGCTGAATCCGTCCTTAATCTCTTCGACCAGAGCTGCTCCCCAAGAATTGATCTCTTGTTTAATAGAATCCAGGAGACTGAATTCCATTGCAGTTGCCTGACCTGGACAGTGCCTCTTCCCAGTTGATTCAGCGAAATCAGCGAAATCACGGGTCTTTTATTCTCAACCTTCACCTCTTCCTTCACATTCTTGTTTTTTGAGAAATAAACACCTTCCGGATCCCACAAACCTCTACCCCATTTCCAAGGACGACCGAACTCCCCTCTGAATGCGCTCAGAATATTGTTAACTCGTACATCCGTATCATCGTCATACCAAACAGGTTCCATCATATCACCAATCACACGGAGGTTATTGAAACGGGTCTGCATTTGATTTAAAACAGTGTAGTTGTTCAAGATATAGTGAACAAATCTAAGGTATTAGTTAACTAACATATATGCATACCTGTTTTAGAATGGCCTCTTTGACATTTCTTCTACCGCGAGAACCACGGTAGGCAAGCAACGGTGGAGTTGGGTTGCCAGGCAACGGCTCGCCTATTTCTTTTGCAAAATCAGGCATAGCTTCATACACCCAAATCTGCAGAGGTTCAATAAACCCGTCTATGGTGTAACTCTTGGTTATGTCCTTCTCCTTAACAGACTGAATTAGGTTCTTGAAAGCAACTCTTCCCCATGGATAATCAAGAAATGCATCTAAATCCATGACTAGCCTAGCCATATTCAGACGTGTGGGCGTTGAGGGTTTCCTAGCTTCTATAAACCCAGCATAGATGGCTAAATAACCCAACCTAATACGATCATTTCTGTTTTCCCAATCTGAAGCATTCATACATGCTGCTGTGAGTTGCTCAATGCTCGGACCACATTCTGCACTGACGCCAAGCTTTTCCCAGAACTCGTCCATCTCATCTGTCACTTCAACAACAGGCTGCTCCAAGTTATCGACATCTTGACAGTTAAGCCCAGTGATGGCTTCAAACTCATTCAATGAGAATCTTATTGGGTTAGACCCAACCAGACTCCAAATCTCATACTTTTTGTTGCAGACAAGTTGAAAGCAGAGCATATAGTGAACCAGTCTCGAAGCCCATTCGAACTGGAGCCTGTTGAACCGCAAGAAGACACCAAGTCGGGAATCACAGATCTCATTCCATTCATCAGGTTCGAGAGCTTTGTAGAGTGCATCAAACAGTTTCGTGTCGTTGCTGTAATAGCCGATGCTTTTACCCGGGAACGGCTCATCACCCTTCGTGTAATGCCTACGAGGGAAGTCTGGTCTTGCCGGGTCGTCGGCCATTCTGCAAAATACGAGAGATCAAAAGTAGAAGTGGAATGAAGACGACTACGGGAAGTCTACAATGTAATTGAAACAATAATCCTGAAATTGAATTGAAAAGTAGGTCAACCTTTGGATTAATTTCGAAAATCGTGAAGCGACTGGTTTGAACTTCGGCGATAGTGAAGGTCGGCGATATTGATGGTCGGCGAGATCTAGAACAAACACCAAAGTTAAGAGAATCCGTTAGATAAGACGAATTATATAGATCTAAGTTTAACACACAAATAAATGGAGAAATCAACCGGTGAAGTTAAGCGGAGCTAAAGAGATTTTCGACAACGATATGAGCAACACCGAAATTATATATAATAAGAGTTGTTATCGTGGTTTTAAGGTTTTAAGATTGAAATTTTATAATATCGGTTCGGTTTATTTGCAACAGTGTGGTAAAATTAACGACAAACCGATGAAATTAACGACAAACCGATGAAATTTTATAATATCGGTTCGGTTTAGATTCACGCTAACCCGTAAATTAAATTAAAGTAATATAATTACCGCCTCTTACGATTATGCTGACGACTTCTTCCGTAGACTTCACTACGGGAAACGGAACCGTCTGCACATCAATCAAATCAATTTATTATTAGTCATGATTATGCTGAAGACTTCTTCGGTAGACTTCTATACGGGAAACGGAACCGTCTGCACATCAATCAAATCAATTTATTAATAGTCATGATTATGCTGACGACTTCTCAAGGTAGTCTAAGTCTGCTACGTTGACAGCAAAGAATCAGAATAATGAATATAATTCGATATTTTAAGCTGACGACTTCTAGAAGAAGTCTTATACATGGTAAAACTAAATCGTACTTTTGCCATAAAAGCATCTATAAACGGAATTACATGTAACTCTAATAATAAGAAACCAAAAATTTGGCTTCAAACCATCAAAACTTCATAAGAGTTTGGGCATAGATTATTGCATCAATCTGGAAAAGAGAAGAGAGGAATGAAAAAAAAACTTTCTAAGAATTTGGCTTCAATCTAAAGATTCACGCCTAAATATGAAAAGAGAAGCAGATAGAAGAATTGAAAGAGAAGAATTTAAACTTTATAGAATTACCCAAACTTTCAAGACTTTTCACTTAACGGTNAATTGAAAGAGAAGAATTTAAACTTTATAGAATTACCCAAACTTTCAAGACTCTTCACTTATTTTTTGCTGCAGTTGCCAAAGTAATCAGTACGAACATCGTTGGGTTTATATTGAACTAGACGAAGCGGTTACAATGAACGGTTGTGTATCATAAATTTTAAACTGCGAACCGTCGCGATTCGAACACGTGTCGTTACAAATTAGGGGACGGCATATTTAATGTAATTGCAAGTATGTTAGTGAAGTCTACTAACGAAGTCTCCAAACGAAGTCGACTATTAATGTCAACAAACCAAAATATTACAGGAACAACAGCAAGTTCAGAGTTTAATATTACAGGCCGCAAAATAGAGCACACAAACAAAGGTTCAAATAAGCAAAGCGAGCAATACAACAAAGAGCATTATTCCGGCGATTATCACATTATCGACCAACTTTTGTCGACGACGCTCTGACAGGCGTACCTCCTCCACCAGGGCTTTCGCCTTAGTTAGCTCCTCCTGAAACCAACGCGTATCTTCAGCATCCTGTAGATAAAAAAAGGCTGCTCGTTCTTTAATTTCTAGAAGTTCCTGCATAATAGCCTCATCCCACCATTTCATAATATGGTCCTCTCCATCCTCTCCATCCTATAGAAAGAAATAAATAAAAAATTAATAATACTAATTCGTTCTTCTACAACTTTTTTAATTGTAATTCATTAATAAACCAACCAACCTCAAGGTTATCGCATCCGAAGAAAAGCCTTCCGCGAGTGTCGTCTGACATGGAACACTTCATAACAGTCTCCCTTCCGCATAAACATTTGTCAGGAATTCCAGAGATCGGAGGTCGAAAATTAACTTCGGGTTGACCAGAACTCCATACTTGCAACGAACTAGAAGATGGCTGAGTGTGGCTGTGTAACCCCATATCTATGTGCAAAATGAAAAAAAAACGATGAGAAAATATCAAAACCAAATCGCCGACGTGAAATAACGAGAATACTTATCTCAGATGTCCGTTAGTTTCGGAGACGGAATATAAGCTGAATTTCCGAGAGCAACAATTTCGGAAGATTTGAGAGAGAAATGTTGGAGAGAGAGATAGATCACAATAATATGGGTTAGGGTTAGGAAGATGAACATATATATATGGTTACATATCCGGTTAGGTTAAAATCAAGGAACCGGTACGCATACGGTTAGATTAATTAGCTGTCAAATTAAGACAATTTTCTAAATTAAATTTAAACTTTAATTAAGTAGTAGACTACACTTTGTAATCAACCGGAACGACCTAGGTTGCTGACTTCTCACGCTATCTAATAATTTGGGCTAATCAACATGCACTTGTTTAAATTGACTAGTTTATATGTAAATATGATTTATATCAATGCAGGAAGTCTTTGTGGTTATTATTTGATCAATAGTTTTAGCAAATTAGTTTTTATAATTTTCTAATTAAAATTTAGACTTTACTTAAGAAGTAGACTTAAATATTTAATCTACCAGATATACATATGGGGCTGACTTCTCTAAATCAATAATTTTAATCTAATGACTAGTTTATATGTAAATATATTTGATTTCAATGAAGGAAGTGTACGTTATTATTTGATCAATAGTTTTATCAAATTATTTTATATAATTTTCTTAATTAAAATTTAAACTTTAATTAACGAATAGACTTCAAGTTTTAATCAACCAGATCGACATATATTGCTGACTTCTCGCGGGGTATATTGAATCTTGTTTAAGAGATCTATGAAGAAGAATCTGAGATATTGCTTTAACAATCAAGTTTATGTAAATGCGTGATGATATTGCTTTGAATCAAAAATTATTCCATACTTAAAACAAAATTTAGAGAGATAAAGATTCCTCATCATCGTTCTGCTCCTCCCAACCCCATCTCCTTTCTTCATCATCGCAGTAAACTCCGAGAAATTAATCCTCCCGTCCTAACCAAACCACACATTGCATCATGAATTTTCACCCAAACTCAGTAAGAACAGAACCAATCTAATTCTTTAACCTGTGGAAAGAAAAAAAAACTTATTTAGCAGAACAGAACCAAACTAATTCTTCAATCTGCAATAGTGGATAGTGGGATCGATCCAGTGCATAGAGAGTGGGTGAGGATGATAATCGCCGGAATTGCCCTCCTCGCTCTGTCACTTGTTGAACTATGTTTTTT
This sequence comes from Erysimum pusillum, assembly GCA_900406355.1. Lineage (NCBI taxonomy): Eukaryota > Viridiplantae > Streptophyta > Magnoliopsida > Brassicales > Brassicaceae > Erysimum > Erysimum pusillum. The sequence continues at coordinate 14,665 of OVBW01000211.1, read as the reverse complement.
AGAGATCCCGAGGCCGCCAAGAAACGATTTCGCCGACGCCGGAAACCATTTTCACAAGCAATGTTGAGATACAAGACGCACATAAAGAACACGTTAGATGGACAGAAAACTCCCCAATCTCCTCCAACATCGTCGTTATGTGCTTCTTGTTCTCATCATTGCTTTATGAAACAAGACCAAAGCAAACCTTGAAATTCAAAGCCGTCACAGGAGCCAGAGAGAAACCTACTATTGTTTTTTTGGTAGGCGGAGAAAAATGAAATAGATCTAGGGTTTTTTAGTTTTTATACGTAATAGTAATAGAACTCGTTGATGGAAAAACAAAGTCAACCATAAATAGTGTATAGAGAAGTCTACTTAAGCAAAATCTAAATCAAATAATTATACCTAATCAACCTTTCCTAAACTGACTCGTTTATAAGTAAATTTATTTTATTTCATTGCAGGAAGTCTATATGGTTATTATTTGATCAATACATTTATCAAATTATTTTTTATGTTTTTTTAATTAAAATTTAAACTTTAATTAAGTAGTAGACTTAAATTTGTAATCAACTAAAAAGACATATGTTGCAGACTTCTCATAATGAATAATTTAGCTTAATCAACATGTACTTGTTTAAATTGACTCGTTTATATGTAAATATATTTTATTACAATGCAGGAAGTCTATGTTGTTATTATTTGATCAATATTTTTATCAAATTAGTTTTTATAATTTTTCTAATTTAAATTTAAACTTTAATTAAGGAGTAGACTTAAATATGTAATCAGCCAGGTAGACATATATTGCTGACTTCTCGCGGGGTACATGTGTAATTTGGGCTTCTGTTTTTTGTTTGGTCTTAGGGGAGTCAACTGTAATTTCGCCACCCTTAGTGGTTATATTTCAGAAATTAAGATTTTGGGGTCTAGATTTGCATTTGAGACAATATTTTAGTCTATTTTTAGCAATTTCCCCATAAATTTATTGCCTCGCTANTAGGGGAGTCAACTGTAATTTCGCCACCCTTAGTGGTTATGTTTCAGAAATTAAGATTTTGGGGTCTAGATTTGCATTTGAGACAATATTTTAGTCTATTTTTAGCAATTTCCCCAAACTTTTATGGAGATCCAGTGAAAAAAACCTAGAGAGGACACGAGAAACAAAAGAAGAGGAGAGGATAGAAAAATAATATAGTAGGACTTGTGATACAAGCGAACGTTTGGTAATCGATGATATAAGTAATTTTTTTTATTTTCCTTTTACACAAAGGAGAAAAGATTTCACGCAAATTTTTTTGTTAGGTTAAAGATATTTCAAATACTCCAAAATCGTATGAAGTTTAATATTGTAATACCTAAATCTCCTCAAATCATCAATCGTATTTCATTAATAAATAGTAAAATTAAAACCTAATTAATAATCACTATAAATTCTTTCTTTGTGATAATCTTAATAGGGCGTCGACTAGAAATTGTGTCTTTGTGATAATCTTTAACCAGTTCCGAAGCCAACATTAAGTTTTCCATCATGAGACGATCTTTTATGAAGGCAGATTGATTAGGGGCTATGGAGTTTGGGAGAATCTCTTTCAGCCTATTAGCTTAGAGACTACCTTGTAGAGCACATTGCAACAAGATATAGGCCGGTAATCCTTCATAGTTCTCGCATCTGTTTTCTTAGGTATTAAGGCGAGGATTGTTGTGTTGACTCCTTTGGGCATAAAACCTTTAATTTAAGAAAAAAGATTGAACAGCAACAACGAAGTCCTTCACTCCTTCCCTAGAATAGACCAAGTAGCCGTAAATAACTCAACCGTGAAACCGTCGGGACCCGGAGACTTGTTTCACGGCATCGAGAATAAAACCTATTTTACCTCCTCCTCTGTTACTGTCCTTATCAATGTTGTACATTCAGCCTCTTAACAACGAAAATCCATGAGTCCTTTTAATTGCGAGACTGTTGTTTCCTCATAATCCTCTGGTTGGGCTTGTAAAAAAGATTCAAAGAAACTCACTGCTTCCTCCTTTATTTCATCTTGAGTTGCACATATTCGCCCCACTGAACCTCACGTATTGCATTTGTGGCAGCTCTAGCTTTGACACTATTGTGAAAGTAAGTGTTGTTCTTATCTCCCACTTCTAGCCAATGCAGCTTAGATTTTTGCTTTAAGTAACCTTCCTCCAGATCGGCTAGCTTGTCCCATTCTATGTAGGCCTGGTTTTCTTCTCTCATCGCCCCCGGTGACGAATCTGCTAGTGTAGTTTCCTGCTTGTGACAGAGTGTGGCGTAAGCTTCATCAACACAAACCTGCAAGTTATTCAAGTTGGTGCGTCACATAGTTTTCAGAATTGGTTTAAGCGCTTTAAGCTTTTTCGAGAAACGGAACATAGCCGATGTGGAATGATACAATACCGCCGTTGTATCCCAATACTCCTTGACCCGCAACAGAAAATCTGGGCAAGTTGTGAGAATATTTGTGAATTTAAAAGGCCCTCGCGGCCTTGGCATTTCTGATCCCATCTTAATCCGACAACGTAAATGATCCAAATAGCCTCCTGACTCAAAAACACTATATGTCTGGGGAAGTTGTGGTTCCAGACCGTATTCACCAGAACTCGGTCTAGTTTCTTAGTAATCAGTCCCTCTTCTCTCTTGTTACTCCAAGTGAACAGAGGGCCATGGTAATGTAAATCAGCAAGCGAGCAGTGACGTACCGTGTTCTGAAAATCTCTCATACCCGGTAGAGTAGCTATAGAGTTTTCAAAAGTGGAATGTTCTTCACCGTCTAGAATTTCATTAAAATCACCCATGAGTAGCCAAGGTTTATTCCGAAACAGTGGCGCATCATGATGGTTCTTAATGTCAGCCCATAATTCCCGCCTCTCCTCTACAAGATTGGAAGCATACACAAACGAAACATAAAATTCATCAACATAATCCGTCGTTAAAATCGAACAAGTAATCATTTGTCCGCTTTTAAACACCGGAGTAACCCGAACACTTTCCTTCCAGACCACCCAAATTCTTCCCAGAGTGTTAAACTCGTAGTTCGACATAGAGGACCAATTCCGAAATATCGAAGAGACTATTCGGTTTGCTCTATTTTCCTTCACTCTAGTCTCCAATAGACAACCAAACGTTAAAGAATCCTTTCTTATCCAGTCAGTTACTACGGAATGTTTATTTGATTTATTGAAGCCGCGCACATTCCAGAAAAATCCCATCATTAATGATGTTTTTTGGAGGTTCGTTTGCTCGAGGTGCTAGTGTTATTATCCTTAGCTTTCTGAGTAAAAGTCTCCGATAGAACCTTGTGGGCACTCTTACGTGCGTGGAAGTGTAACTCTTTGCTGTTGTGGATTTTGTTTGTGTGCTCTAATCATTTTGTTGCTCTGTTTCTCCTCTGTTGACTGTGTCTGTTTCTCACAGTCACAATGACCAGCCTTCTTGGTCCGTTGACTTTATTTCCTCCGTAGCCACCTCTGCAGTCTCAGCCTGCAAATCTATCTGCTCAGTCATTTTATGCGATTCTGTAGAATGAGTTTGTGGCTGTATCGAAACAGGCACTTCGCTATGGTCCAAATCCATCTGCTCAGTCATTTAAACAGAATCAATGCATGCTTTGACTTTTTACTTTGGAGTGTAGACCTATATATGAAACTGAATTGAACTCAATACCTATTGCAATGATATTGGAGCTAGGTTTGCAAACTGGTTGATCCAACATAGAAAACCGGACCATTCGAAGATTTTCCGATCTTTTTTGAAACCACATTCTCTCATCAACCTAAGGAACACAAAAACTCATACAAAAGAAAAATCCGACAGCAGGCAAGCGATAAAAGAGATTGTTAGTGTTACTATACTTTAAGAAAAGAAGAACAAAAGATGTATTAGTTTCTTACCTTTATAGCAAAGAGACCCTGTCTCCATTTCTGCTCTTTAAAGCAAAGAGACGCTGTCTCCATTTCTGCTCTTTAATTTGCAGCACTATAAATCCAAGTTTCATAAGATCAAATAAAAAACTAGTAACTAATGCACAAAATAGAAAGAAAGAAAAAATAGAGATATAAACTTTTAAATTCTCCTGTCTTACTTGTGATCTATCATAGGTTAAAGAATCTCTTTGCTTCGAGATTCGCGAAGAAGTTTGCATTTTCTGTCATCATCTCTTCAAAAAGCCTCCTTGCTTCGTTTGCNGTTTGCATTTTCTGTCATCATCTCTTCAAAAAGCCTCCTTGCTTCGTTTGCATCTCCTCTAGCAGCAGCAGAAGGAAAAACCTTTTCTTCTGACTTTCTTTCTTGTTCTTGATCTGCGCTATTAGATGGTGAAGTTGTAGAAGAAGAAGAAGCATCACTTGTGCCTTTGCTTGGTTGTTGAAAATAAGCACTAAAGCTGTATACTGGCTTCCCATTCACCATCTCTGGAATTATCTTGGTCGCGACGTAATCCTGACCGCAGTTTGGACAACGCAAGGTCTTGTTAAGATAACCAGACTCCACAAATCTACAATGTGTGTTGCATTTATTGTTTTTGCACATTGTCCAAAACGTAAAGACATTTTCCGGTTTCCATGAATCCTCATAATCATGCTTAGGCTCAGGCTCAGGCTCGGGCTCGGACTCAGATTCGGAACTAGACCCGGACTTGTATTTGTACTTGGACTTTGGTGGATCTTGCATTCTGCTCTTTTTCCGTTTAACTTGTTTCGATTTCCTTTTTTGATCATAAGCAGTTCTCTTAGCTTTGTCAGATAATAAATCCCAAGATTGTAAAACCAACTTAAACGCACCTTCAGCACCATTAAACCTGTTCTTGTCCGGATGAAGCAAAAGAGCCATCTTCTTGTATTGTTTCTTCACGGCTTCATCATTAGCTAAAGGATCTACACCAAGAATTCCATACCAATCAGCTTCTCCGTTGATCTTGTTTGTTGCAGAAATATAAACATCGACCATCATCAACACTTGTTTCAAACCATCAAGATTTGGATACAAACTCTGAGCCTTGTCAATGAATTTCTTAGCTCCATTGTAATCATTCTCTGAAATTTTCGTCTCAGCAATATCTATTGCTTCTTTGGCCTTTTCCTCGTTAGATTTCATGTCGTTCTCTAAAAAAAAAAAACAAAAACAAATCAGAAACAGAATTATTGAAGCAATTCGGTGGATATAACAAAATTCATGATAGAAGAAACTTTGCAAAATCTCTGATCCAATNATTGCTTCTTTGGCCTTTTCCTCGTTAGATTTCATGTCGTTCTCTACAAAAAGAAACAAAAACAAATCAGAAACAGAATTATTGAAGCAATTCGGTGGATATAACAAAGTTCATGATAGAAGAAACTTTGCAAAATCTCTGATCCAATAAAAAAACCCTAGAGAGGAAGCGAGAAACAAAAGAAGAGGAGAGGATAGAAAAATAATAGGACTCNTTTTTTTTTTTTTTTTTTTTTTTTTTTTTGTTAGTTTAAAGATGTTTGAAATACTCCAAAATCGTATGAAGTTTAATATTGTAATACCTAAATCTCATCAAATCACCAATCATATTTCATTAATAAATAAAATTAAAACCTAATAAATCAACCAAATTTCTTTAAAATCTATGCATGCCACATCACAAAACCTAAAATAAACAGATCCTAGATCATTGACAAGGTGGCCAATAATCAAATTTAACACGGAGAAGCTTTTTCAAAACGGACAAGGTGACAAGAAATATAGATTCTTTCAACGACGAAACAAGAGATCAACTCTAGGAGAAGTACTAGAACTAAAATAAAACTGTACTTGTCGACACAGTAATGTTGTTACAACAGTCATGATGATTTCTGTGACTCATACAGACAGAGCAAAAAGGGGCATATGCACTGTCTACTGCCTTGTGTTTCTTCTTCNAAAAAAACCCTAGAGAGGAAGCGAGAAACAAAAGAAGAGGAGAGGATAGAAAAATAATAGGACTCTGTATGATATAAGTAAGTTTTTTGTTTTCCTTTTACACAAAGGAGAATAGATTTCACGCAACCTTTATTTTCTTTCTTACATTTCTTAAAACGTTCAGTTTTCTCCTTTTTTTTNAACTGTACTTGTCGACACAGTAATGTTGTTACAACAGTCATGATGATTTCTGTGACTCATACAGACAGAGCAAAAAGGGGCATATGCACTGTCTACTGCCTTGTGTTCCCCTCAATGGAAACTACTATTGGCCTGGTACAGGCTTTGCTCCATCTAATAGGAATACTGGCCATACTGAGGTTTTGGGATTTTCGCGGTCATTAGGCTCTACAAAGAGACTGTTGTAACCTCTCGAATCCGAGATATCAAGACATTGGATGAAGTCGACGTTCTTGGAGATGACAATCACATTTGATTCCCGACGAAGCTCCAAAGGTGTTGCCATTTCCCATAAAAGAATGTCATGAATCATCCTATTAAATCTCGTATTCTTATCCCCTGGAAAAAAAATATACATCATCAGAGATTATAAATNCATTTGATTCCCGACGAAGCTCCAAAGGTGTTGCCATTTCCCATAAAAGAATTTCATGAATCATCCTATTAAATCTCGTATTCTTATCCCCTGGAAAAAAAATATACATCATCAGAGATTATAGATTACATATATACAGTAATAAAGGGATAAAGATAGAAAAATTCACCTCCGGTAATGAAGTAAATCCTGGCTTTCCGATACTCATCCAGTAAATCATCCGGGAACGGTATCTTCTCAGAATAAGCCCATATTGACATCTCACCAAAATAACGTCTTGCCTCAAGAGCTGATTTGAAATTCTGATAGATTGATGGAGGATCAAGACCAATAGGGAACGGTGAATCATCAAAGTCCCAGAAGACGCCAGTCTTACAACCACCATAAGCAAGATCAGCAGCAGCAAGATTAGCAGGATGATCAGTATAAGCATCAGGTTCAGCATCAGTATCAGCATCAAGATCAGAATCATCAGGATCAGCATCATCAGGATCAGCATCAAGATCATCATCAGTTTCAGCATCAGTATAAGGATTAGAATCAGTTTCCCAACTGGTAGAAGAAGAAGTATCATCGTTAACAATTTGGTCTCCTCCATTGTCAACAGTTTGGTCCACAGGCTCTTCTCCATTTAAAAATCTTGTACAATCAGATATTGAGTCTGGAGTATGAAATAGACTTGCTGAAGCGGCTTCATGAAGCTGTACCAAGAGAACATTGCAACCTCTCTAGATTTCAACGCACAAAGAACCCTGAGGGACTCCTTGTCTTGAAGGAACTTTTTCGAGATTACCATCAAATTTTGTGGCTCAAGAGCACGGATCCATACTCTGAGAAGCATGTCCAATATCATGGGACAAGCAGAACCTATATATTAGGTGACATACACATCAGACATATAAGTAGAAAAAATAGTGGTTTTTGAGTTTATTAGGGACTGAATACACACCTCCGGGACCGGGATTGTAATTGATAGATCCCTCATCGATCAATTCAGCGGATTCGTCTTCGGAGATCTCTTTCTCACTATAAGCATTGATTTCCCTAAAGCAACCATGATAACCCATTTGCGCTAAACCTAATACGATACTGCGAGAAATACATCTAGGCTCCACATCTTGAGGGATTGGGTAATCGTCCACGTCCCAGAAGACGCTTGTGTAAGCAACTTCATAAAACAAGAAGAGGAAACAAAAGATTAGATTGCAATATTCCTGATCGAATTAGATCTGATAGTAAACTGGTTTACAAGATCGCTAAGAACAAATCTTAAACAAACTAACAAAAAATTTCTTATCAATCAAAAAGAGATACTAGAGAGGAGCTTACATGAGAAGTCTTTCTTGGAGAAATCTTTCTTGTCTACGTTCATGAAATCTTCCTCGTCCATGGTTTCCACGTTCATTGAATCTTCGTTGGCCACGGCTTCGGCGGAGAGGTGAATATTGAGACTTGTAAAAGATAAAGATTTAGGCTATCTATATCAGCGGATTATATACGCTACTAGGGTTTTCATCTGAAAGTGCAATTTGACGTATCTTGTATATATGATACCTCAAAGTTGTATCCATTTCCCTTAAAAGAGGAACATGACTGGTCTTATCCTTGGCCGGCTTTGTTTTTTTCCGCATCCGCTTCATCAAACTGGGCGCAAGTGTTAATGTGCCAATAACGTTACCTGTGTCTAGTAGGCATCCTGGCCAATCTGAGTAGAGAGACTTTCCTGGTACAAGCTGATCTTTAGGCTCTACTAAAAAAGAATTGTAACCTCTGGAACAGAAACATGTAAGAGTAAAGATGAAGTCAATGACTCTTGGGATGAGGTATGTGGTAATGCCGTCTGTTTGGATGTTGTTTGAGATGACGATCGCATTTGATGGTCCAGCAAACACCGTAGGGGTGTCCATTGCCCATAAATGCATGTCATGGATCATCCTATTGACTCTCGCATTCTTATCCCCTGAACAAAAAAACATATACATCATCACATCACATAATCTCCTATATATGTAAGAGGGACAAAGAGAGTGTGCTAAATTATATACCTCCGGCAAGGAAGTAGATGTTGCAGTTCCGATACTTATCCAGTAAGTCATCCGAGAACGTTATCTTCTCAGTGTAAGCCCATATTGTCACGTCATTAACATAACTTTTCGCCTCAAGAGCTGATACTAATTTCTCATGGATCGATGGAGGATCAAGGTCATCAGGGAATGGTGAATCATCAACGTCCCAGAAGACGCCAGTGATAGGCCCACGGCGGCGGCGGATAGTCTCTGCAAGGTTTTACAAAACGGAAAAAAAAGTCATAAACAAACCGGAGGAAATATATAAAAGATGAGGTTACGTTAGAATTAGATTTAAACAACAGATGGGTCGAATTAAATCTGCTATTAGCTAAGAGAAAGGAGCTTACTGGAGAAATCTTTGTAGTCCACAGAGACGTTATTTATCAGATAAGCTGTTTAGAGAAAAATTGAAGAATGCTGCATTAGGAGGAACAGAAGCTCTAGTAATTCTAAGGATAAGAAGGAGTACGTACCTTGCGAGATTCCACTTTGGTCCATCAGTGTAGTACAAGCAGATATTGAGTCTGGAGTACGAAAAAGCTCTTGTTCATCGTGAGGCTGTACCAAGAGAACATTGTGACCTCTTGATTGCAAACAGCGGAGAACCCTGACCAACAAATTTATTGGTTCAATACATGAGCAGATCAGAATGTGAAATATCGTTAAGTTAGCTCGAATGTCTTTATCCGTTTTAGCTATCTGTAGTCTCATTTATATTATTGATAGTTATTTTTTACTGGTACTATAGAATTTTTTTTTTTTNGATTCCACTTTGGTCCATCAGTGTAGTACAAGCAGATATTGAGTCTGGAGTACGAAAAAGCTCTTGTTCATCGTGAGGCTGTACCAAGAGAACATTGTGACCTCTTGATTGCAAACAGCGGAGAACCCTGACCAACTCAGTGTTATCTGACAAGTCTTTTGAGATTACCATCAAATTTATTGGTTCAATACATGAGCAGATCAGAATGTGAAATATCGTTAAGTTAGCTCGAATGTCTTTATCCGTTTTAGCTATCTGTAGTCTCATTTATATTATTGATAGTTATTTTTTACTGGTACTATAGAATTTTTTTTTTTTAAATTATTTTACATAAGATTGAAGCTAAGTAGTTATGTTATTTTTGTTGGGTTTTCTCAGAGTGGTTTCATCCCAATCCCAAAAAAATAATAAATTGTTTGTTTAGATTTCGTCTTATCTATATGTAGTCTCATTTATATTGGTGGTTTTTTTAAAAAAAATNATCTGTAGTCTCATTTATATTATTGATAGTTATTTTTTACTGGTACTATAGAATTTTTTTTTTTTAAATTATTTTACATAAGATTGAAGCTAAGTAGTTATGTTATTTTTGTTGGGTTTTCTCAGAGTGGTTTCATCCCAATCCCAAAAAAATAATAAATTGTTTGTTTAGATTTCGTCTTATCTATATGTAGTCTCATTTATATTGGTGGTTTTTTTTTAAAAAATAAATAAATATTTTACATAGGATTGAAGCTAGATAAACATTAACCAAAATAAAAAATTGCAAGTTTGTAATAAATGAAAGTAGTGGTAAATGGCGAATCCACAAAGACCAATTAATCACACAAATGAAATGCAAGATTTGTTACTAGCTAAGACAAAACATATTGTTTTGGTTATTTAACTTTTGTTGGTTAATTAAAGACACTTTGTTCATCTAAGTTCTCTCATGCAATTAAACAACAATAAGAATAATAGATAAGATTAATAGATAAAGAACATTGGTATCCCATATTTAAAATTTAAGATCCACAAAGTATGTATTTTCCTTTGACATTCTTAAACCAAATTGTGAAACTACACAAACATCAAAATAAATAAATAAACAAGCAAAGCGACTTAAAAGATGACATCATGCAATTGAGTAGAATTAAAAACAAGGGTTCATAAATCTTATTTTCAAAACATTAGCTTCATGTCCCCAATCTTACAATTGCTCAGAGCTCTCAAAACTTGAATTTAATAGAAGGTTACCCTAAGAAAAAACGAGTAGAAATAAATTATAGGCCAAAAGCCGAGTCAAGGTCGGATCAAGAAAACTGGATTGTCAAAAAATAAATTTAGGTTGACATATTNTACAATTGCTCAGAGCTCTCAAAACTTGAATTTAATAGAAGGTTACCCTAAGGAAAAACGAGTAGAAATAAATTATAGGCCAAAAGCCGAGTCAAGGTCGGATCAAGAAAACTGGATTGTCAAAAAATAAATTTAGGTTGACATATTCCGGATCAATTGATTCAGTGTTGAGGATCAAGAGATACATGATCTTTTGTACCAATTTTTAAAACCACGATACATTGATGATGAGATCAATCGAGCTCAGCAATTCAGTGATAATCTTTTGCCGTTCGATGTTTAGGTGCAAAACATTGATCAAAATTTCCTTTTCCAGTGAAGATGTCTTAAATCTCAATAAAACACTAAACGATTCAAAACACATAAAGAATAGTTAATGTAAATAACAAAGTAAAGCCATAAAATATGGTTTAAAACCATTAAAAACACAATACATCAAGGACCTCCTCAATAGTTTACCTCTATGAAACTCATCTACGAAACAACCTATGCCTAGAAGAAAAAATTAACTATGAGAGGGGAAGGGGAAAAAGGAAGAAAACAAAGTTATAACATAATAAGAACCCTACAGCAAAAATGGCGTAATGATGAAAAAGCATAGATGTGATAAAAAATACAAGTAAAATAGTGTTGAAAGTAACTATGACGACGATGAGACGTCCTACATGTACTCCAAAAGAAAGCAAGGCCCAAGACATGCCAATGAAATCTTTTAAAAGAGGTGAGCATCCCAACAATAAACCCTATACATAGTTTTAAATCTTATCCTCTAACCATGGTGAAAAGAGCACTCCCCTATCAACTAATAGTGGGCCACACGAACTTGGAACAAAAGAGATTCCCTATGAAGCTGATGGCTAGCATACCCTTAGCGAGCGATCAAGCCAGAAGCCAGGTTTTCATGCCTTCATAGATTCCAATACTTTAATTCTTGGATTTGCAAGTTTGTAGATTTTCATGCCTTGCTTTCTTACACCCCCAAGACCTCATGTTTTCTTGGGTGCTAACACGGATTCTCACATACCCAAACTCTCATGCAGAAACTCTCATTTCGTATAAGCACGAATAGTCTCCTAATAAAAGTTATCTTTTTCAGTAAATTAAATTTAATTCAAAAGTTATTTTTTGGCAATAAATTTATGCTACATAAATATTACTAGAGAGTCTTTATACAAATTTGTTTGANCATGTTTTCTTGGGTGCTAACACGGATTCTCACATACCCAAACTCTCATGCATAAACTCTCATTTCGTATAAGCACGAATAGTCTCCTAATAAAAGTTATCTTTTTGAGTAAATTAAATTTAATTCAAAAGTTATTTTTTGGCAATAAATTTATGCTACATAAATATTACTAGAGAGTCTTTATACAAATTTGTTTGACTTTGGTAACTTTATAAAAGTTTTATATATGTCTTTTTGGATTTGGTAACTTTATTTATTTATTTTTAAAATTTAAACACATAAAGATACATATCTAAAAATGTTATAAAAAAAAATCAGAATCAAATACTTTTATTTATGATATTACTATTATATTTACCTTATTTATACAAATTTATTANTTTAAAATTTAAACACATAAAGATACATATCTAAAAATGTTATAAAAAAAAAAATCAGAATCAAATACTTTTATTTATGATATTACTATTATATCTACCTTATTTATACAAATTTATTATTTTATTTTGTGAACAATATAGATACATATTTAATAAATTAATTTATGGTAATATTTGTACCAACCACCATTTTGAAAAACCGTTGGTAATTACCGTTACATGTGCGCGTATTCTCTTAGTTAAATCCTTTAATTTAAGTCAAATTTATGTAGAGTCAACAAAGATTTTGTAATGAAAACAATGTAAATATTTCCTCCTCCATTTTCTTTATGTGTCTACTATATAAACTCTCTTCGATACCATCTTAGTGATACCAACAAATCCATATATCTATCTTCTCTTTGTAAAAAAGGTGATATTTTGTGTTAGAGAATCTTTCTTTGCAACGTTTGTCTTCGATTTCTGATCTCTTCGCTTAACGATCACCTTCTGAAAAGTAAGATTGTCGTTTTTCTAGTAATTGATTCATCTTCTTGTAATAATATGTGATTGTTTTTATTTATTTCCTTCGATGATACATATAGGTTTGGATCTCATACTTTTCTATAACCATAGATTTTCTCTGTTGCCTACTATTGCTTCATTTAATTTGTTTTTATCTCCATATCTGTCTCACCCGATTAGGTAGAGAGCTGATTGTGATTTTGAATGATTTTATATATGCTACAGTTTTTTACTATAAAATATTTGTTACTCATAATTATTTAAATGATTTTTATTCTATTTCTCTGGATTTCACTACGATTTTTTCTTCTAGTTCATGTTATCATATGATGTTCATAAAAAGACGCTTAAGTTTTGGTGAAAGATCCGTGAATACGTATTTGTAACTTATGTTTTTAACTTGACAATAATTAAATTTGTTGATGTGGAAGAGATGTTATACTTGTGGTTTTATAAAAATTTGTACCCATGTATCATTTTTTACAGGTCGTTCTTATCGAGTTATGTCATCATACAACAACAGTTTGGTTCAAGTAACTAATGAAAGTGTATGTCTTGACAACAACACCCGAGCATGGGATGACCATATAGTAGAAACAGACAGAGCCGTACCAAGGTTATAAAGTAACAGAAGCAACTAAAAGAAAGATGCCCCAAATTCA
>OVBW01000209.1:13321-31310 GCA_900406355.1 Erysimum pusillum | reverse complement strand
CAAGTGGTACAAATTTGTAAGACTGAACCTGCAAGAATGTTTAAGGAGATGGAGATTGCTTAATTAAACAAGAAGATTGGAGAAAAACGACTTCCTTCTCTATAGCAGAAAAATCAGATCCCATTAGACTGTACCTCATTAATGGTGCTCAACATGTTAGCAATAACATTTTTTTGGGAGGCAAGATTGAACCACATGGATACTTGTCGAAATACCTGTAGAAAGAAAAATTAGTTCCGACAGTGTTTCCGTACTTTAACAATATAGTGGAATACACCACCACCACGTTGCTGCTAAATCTTTTAACTATGTTTCTAAAAGGCCAGAGGAAACATTGAATATCTTTCTGGGATAATGTTACGACCGCAACCCAAAACAGGGAAAGAGAAGACACGTTGGACCACTGAAAACAACTAAATACATCCATCGTTGCTCCTTGATAGATGTGAAGGAATATCAAGAAACCCAACTCTGACTAGTTCTAGAGTGAAGAATTCACAATAGCGACACATAGATATGCAGATTCATTATATGCTGTAACCTAACAATTGAAAAACCTCATGGGATTCTATGTTTGACTCTAGACACTATTCACATCTTACATTATATGCAGATCTCACAAATATTTAGATTAACGTACCACTCGAACATCATACTTGTCACCAATTTCCAGACAACGTTTGTACCCCTCCAATGCAAGTTTCAGAAAGTTATCCCTGTCATCCTACGAAATTGAAGATAAAGGGGGAGATCAAGTATCAGTAAATATCACTTATCTAGATGACTGACTTTTCCACAGCAGCCAGATTATCAGGCAGAATAAAGAACACCTGCAGTTTTCCTGCTTCTTCTTTATCCATTGTTAGTTGCTTCTGCAGATCTTGGATCTTCAGTGAATAATCAGATTGCTCCGCCTAGTACNNNCTAGTACAGTAAAAGACCAAGTATGAAATTAAATGAGAGACTTGCCTAGACCGGCAATCATATTGTGCTTTGATAAGAGATCTGTTTAGAGATCAAACAAACAGAAGCAGACTACTACTTGCCTTCTTTGAACTCTTAAACCGTTTAATAAGCACCTCCAACTCTTTCGTCTGAAAAATTAAGCACACTAGTTAGTGTTCCCCAGTTTTACCCCACAACAGAAGAAGAACAAACTTTGGAGTTTGAAGCTCTTAAGAACTAGTACTGATTACAGCAAAAAAAAACGAACTATTCATTTATTTGTCCTCATTCAGAAGGATAACAAAAATAGGCGTATTCAACACACACTAAAAAAGAACTACAGAAAAGAAAAGAAAAGAAAAAATGTTAGAAATGTGAATTTGAGAAACCAAGGTGGAGACCTTGTGTTTTCGTAGCCGCATTGCCGCATGCCATTCACTGGAGGAGAGTCTTTCCTCATAACTCTTAAATAGAGCATCTGCATAATGAGCCAGATGAAACCAAGTTTGGCTCTGTCTGTCTACCAACCTTTTGCAGATCTTGGAACTCTGTTCTTCAGCAAGCGAAACTGCAGGCCTGAGATACTTCTCTAAAATTGTTCTAGAACTATTTTAAGAGAAAGCAAAAAAAAGAATCGAGTTGAGATTTCTTAGAAGTTCGTAACGAGCATAGATGGAAAATGCTTTCAACCAAAATAAAAAGTAACAATTTAATTACTTGCTAGATCTGGTTTCCGCTAGCCACTTTCCAATCACACGATATATATCTGAAGCCTCTTCTTTTAATTGATAATTATGTAAAATGTAGCTTGCAAGACTAATGGAAACTTCATGCCGCCCTTGGGCATGTAATAGCTTCGCCTCTTCAAGCTGAAAAAGCACAAGAAGTTACTGTAAAGCATATCTCTAGTTGCTAGCCAGATATTGCTATGTTCTAAACTAAGAGGCAAAGTAACTAGTATTGTTTTTTTTTTGGTTCTAAAAACAAGAATTGTATGCCTTCGTTCAGTTAAAACAGTTTTACAACACAACTATCTGCTGACAGAAAGAGGCACTGGTAAAAGGAGTGATCCGAATTTTAGTTGTAACTTTGGTCTCACCTTCATAGATGTGAATAAGGAAAACGTCTCCCTAGAAATATGTACAATTAAGGAAGAAAAAGGAGGCTATTCAGATTCCACAAAACATGCATTAGTAGTCATAAAAATGTACCTTTCCAAGCCAGTCCGGAACGGGTTGTTTTCCAACACTTCTTGCACAAAGAAACTTGAACTCATGCAGAGACGCAGCTGCATGAGAAAACCGTGTTCCCTGAAAGCAACAAGATAATGTGTTGGTCCACTGCATAATACTACAAGTGAAACTGTAGCTTTTCACATTCTACATACCTTGCGAAGTAACGAAGCAGACTGCAAAAGATGTTGCATGGTACATTCCTCACATCCCAGGATTTGGAGGAGAACTCGCCTAAATGCAATAAATGGCTCCAACAAATTCATGTGCAACTGGGTTTGCTTAATAATAGAGCTCCAATCCTTGTTCAGCCACGACAACTGTATTCCATAATTAAACATGGCCTCAGGCAACAAGATTATCTCACTTAGCTTCTAGGTAGTTTGCACATATATGTGCACTCCCAAGACTAAAGTCCAATTGTAAATGAAAGATCCTAAATAACCTTGGTATTTTTCCAACTTAATACTAATAACATACATTCTTGAAGCTTTAAATCATTCACTAGAAGCAAGTGAACAACCACTTGGAAAAAGAAGTTACAAGGGAAAATACCTGATCCATTGTTGGAGTCACAGGGTCTGCGCAAGTCATTTGTTTGACAGGATAACCATGCACTTTTTGATGTGAAGATGTAATCCAGCGAAGATCCCAAACT
This sequence comes from Erysimum pusillum, assembly GCA_900406355.1. Taxonomy (NCBI): domain Eukaryota; kingdom Viridiplantae; phylum Streptophyta; class Magnoliopsida; order Brassicales; family Brassicaceae; genus Erysimum; species Erysimum pusillum. The sequence goes on along the minus strand of OVBW01000209.1, from coordinate 28,475 downwards.
AGTCCAAGATGATGAAGAACCTGGACATAGTAAAACATCAAAAATCAAAATGTGGGAAACGTCAAAACCATTGTTTACCAAAGATACACGGAATCTTTAGCATCAGCACATTTCCGTAGATCTTAATGAACATGCAGCTTGCATCCACAAATTCCTCAGCATGAAAGTTCACACATGAAATCTTTAGTCTATGGGATATGGTTTTCTGCGGAAATATTGAGATGGAAAGGTACTTTTTAAAAACTCAACATAGTTAAGTTTTGGAACTTCCAACACTTGGCAGCTCTTGCAGAGTTAATTGGCCAGTCAAGATCATGATGACCTTAACCAAGAAAGGAAGTATGGCACTCACAGAGTGTGCTAATCTTTAAAAGGGTTGCCACAAGAGAAAGGCCATTATCAAGTTAAAGACATAAACAATAAGGAGTAGAATTCTAATTTGGCAACCAAATGACAAGTATGATGACTAAAGGGTGTTGTGCTTTAATATCAATTTAAAATTCCATACCTGAAGTTTCACCACTGTTGAGTATATAAATTCAGTGCTTTCTTCGCTTGCACGGGAAATGGACAACACAAGCTCCTGAAAAGAGAAAAAGCAGATATTCTTACCCCATAGAAGCTTATAACCTTCCAATCTGATGGTGATAAACTGAAAACATGCATTACCTTCTTAGTATCCTTCAGTTTTCCATAAAACCCATCGTAATCCCCTTCTTGCAATGCTCTCAAACAACTGAGAATAAACATGTTAAAATATGGAGAAGGAGACACGCCTAAGGTGGGAGCTAGTGTCTCATGCATAATATTGAGGACCTTCGAAAGCTCTTTTCAAAGCTAAATAGGACTTCATCACAACTGACCATTGATACTAGGACATGACCCAAGAAAGAAAAGCCAGAGACCAGCAATTTACAGAGACTTCAACTAGCCTATTCTAGAAATCCTCTGTAACATATCATTCCTTTTAAATAAAAATCTTAAGACCAGCGGCAAATTCACTGTTGATAAGATGTCAGCTATATTTGGTGCAATCCCGGGTAAAACAGGGAACGATATCTAATGGCTAAAGAATAGCATCATTGGTACATAAGAATATAAATATTTACCAGTGCAGATTTTCATGATAATTATTGTTCTTGACATGTTGCAGAGGTTGGCAGTGCGTTTTTGGATAAACTAATGAAAAATCCCATTTTCCTCCACGCCATGCAGCCTCATACTGCAAGCAAGAAATCGATTTGCAGCTTAATTATCACCTAAGCAACACAACTTAATTACCACAGCTGAGTCTTGCTCGATTAGTAAACTGTTAAAGCAGAATTTGGGCCAATGTTTGAACCAAAAAATTTGTTATCTGGTAAACATTTTTCCTTTGCTACTCTTTCAAGATCTCCGATTCATCATATCTTTTCTTTATCCATGGAATATGTATGTAGTAATCAACAACCTTATTTAGACATGAGACTTCCATGTATTGGAAAAAAAAGAAAAAAACTTAGCCAAATCAGGATGCATACCTGCAACTCGATGAACTCTGGATCATACTGAAAGCATCCTTCCCGAGAAGTCAAGCCCCGACAATACAGATCCAGGACATGCATACAGCCTGTCTGCTGCAACGACCTAATGAGTCCTTTGAATGGTTGTCTCTGGACCTCCCCTTCACCCAAAACAGAATGCAGTGCACTAGTTTTTGGCTGAAATCGTTCCACCTCTAGGTTTTCAGAAAGGCTACCAGGTACCACCATTTTCTGTGAACGAGCTTGCAAGTCATAATACTCGAGTGCCCTAGTCCAGTTTCCCTCATGCTCGAATGTGATTATTTGAGCAGACAACTTTCAGATTGCATCCACGGAAAAGAAACAGAAAATCTTATTCACATATATGAAACCAGCAAAAGATAAAATAATGCTGCATATGATATGGTTACTTCATTTTTTACTGTTCACGTTTCATTAGATAGCCAAAAGATATATTTTTAAGTTAGTTACCCAATTTTTCTAGGTATTAGGTGTTTCATCATTTGGTTGTAATTTTCTATTTGGACCCATTTCATTTGATATTAGCAGACTGGTTAGCTGAATCTCTATCTGGACCCTGTACTCTCATATGATATTAGCAGCGAAATCGTGTCAATTTTCTCATAACATTCCCNTAATTTTCTATTTGGACCCATTTCATTTGATATTAGCAGACTGGTTAGCTGATTCTCTATCTGGACCCTGTACTCTCATATGATATTAGCAGCGAAATCGTGTCAATTTTCTCATAACATTCCTACAGTAGGTAACAAAAGGGTTAATGTTACCACATTCAGGAAAATACTACCTAGCCAACCTTTTTTCAAATAGGCAAGAGTTCCAAATGTGTGGATGAGATATCCGATATATATACACTGTAGCACATAATTTTAGTATCAGAAACGAACCTTGTTTGAATGTATAACCCCATACAAGCTGTCAGGCTCGTTTATTCTTGTAATTGCAGACACAAGTATCTCAACATGATCCGGCAACTGTTAACCACAAAGAAAAGGAACGATTAGAAGTTGGCACAAACAAAACCACTTTCACGGCTGCATGAAATTATGCAAAAACACTCTTATTTGCAATCCCCTTTTCTACATGGAGACCACAGAGTTTGCAATTTTGTAAAATGCATCCAATGAAAGTTTCATGGCGATGATTTACGAGTCATTAGTCAATAAGCATAAACCACAATACTTATTAGTTATTTTGGTTAAGAAGATGGAAACCATCTAGTTCAATAATCCCCAATAGATAACATGCCATTCCTTATAAGTACCATATCATGATAAGAAAAATCAGGATCTCCGAGGCTTAGATTGCCAAATTTCTCCTCACACCAGTACTCCACATACATGGAGGCGGTCAAATATGCACCACAAACCTAGACAATGAGAAGAGTTATATACTGCAAATAACCTTAGAGCCTCTATCTTAAATTGGTTAATGATTTAAAAGGAAAGGGACGACTTACTACTGCTGATCTGGCAACAACAAGATAATCAATGGAAAGCCAATAAACCTGTTCAACCAAAGTCATTCTGTATTATGAAGATATTAAAAAAACAAGAGGAATAACTGATTAGCCAACTAGCGCCATATGTAATGATACAAAAATACTTAAATAATAAAATGAATTTAAAAATTAACGTTAAATGGTTTCAATAGAAGTAGCACATAACTGACACGGATAAATTGGTTTTGAAGGTTTTACTATAANGAAGATATTAAAAAAACAAGAGGAATAACTGATTAGCCAACTAGCGCCATATGTAATGATACAAAAATACTTAAATAATAAAATGAATTTAAAAATTAACGTTAAATGGCTTCAATAGAAGTAGCACATAACTGACACGGATAAATTGGTTTTGAAGGTTTTCCTATATAATTGAGTTGCAGAACCTCAAAGTTGATCATTTGAAAGTAATCAGTTCTTCTTATATGACATAAACACAAAATATAGCAAGGCATATCATAATCAACAAAATTAAAGGTGTGACACCTATCACATTTTCCTATAAAACAGTTGCAAATCTCATGATATATTGCATGGATAGGCAATGCTCATGCTCATAACAATGCATATGGTAACTGAAGCTCATATATACCTTGTCCCAATTTGTAGTTATGGACGCTGCCATTCCATTTGGTGCTGTTTCCACATCTCTAATCTTAGCAGCTGTGGAACAAGATCTTGAGCTGTGGCTAGAATGCTTGGCATTCTGGAAGAAATTTCAAACGTTACTTTTGGTCTTTCATAAGGATCTTTTAAACAAAAAGAAAAGAAGCCCGCATGTACAGATTTCACTACAATGAGGACAGGAATAGAATGTGCTTATACACTCCCCATGAATAACATAACTACTTCTGTTATTGATGTTGAAGCTTATTCTTATGCAGGATAACGATTTGTCTGAGTAATTTAAAANACACTCCCCATGAATAACATAACTACTTCTGTTATTGATGTTGAAGCTTATTTCTTATGCAGGATAACGATTTGTCTGAGTAATTTAAAAAAAAAAAAATTACTGCAAACAGCAAACAGGTCAGAGCTGAAGAAATCAAGACCCTAACCTTTTCTCTCTTAGTTTGTCCAGAAAAGATCGATCTTTCGAGGACATAACACATCCGTAGTTCATTCAAGGTATTTAACATAATTTGCTTCGATTTTGTTAGCTTGTTTGAATCAATGAAGATATGCTCTTTCACCTGCCAATGGGGATCACAAGCTTTAGCTAAAGAGACCACTAATTATCTGTTTCTGCAACATACACGACCCCAAAGGAAAATCATGAAACAGCCATCACGCTAGAGCAATTACCTTAATATACAACTAGAATTAGCAAATGACGAGTATAATGCTTAGCTCATCAACAAAAACAAACAACCATAGTTCTAAGATAGTTTTTAGTTTGGTGTACACAAAAGTCGAGATGTGGTCAAGATGGGAAACATTGAAGTAAGCAAATATGTACTATAGACAAAACCGAAAAATCGAAAAAAAGGGAACACAAGGGAAGTGGATTGACTCAAACAAACAGAGATATTCCAGAGAAGAAGCAATGCATGTAAGTAACAAAAAAAGAAAGCACTATTGGTAGGTCAAAAAAATACAAGAGATACCTGTGACGTAATTAATTCGTGTAAATTGATGTCGGTCCCTATCCTTCCCGCTAGACTAACAATAACACTAGGGAATAGCAGCTCAGAGATTTCAGCTTTCAGCATTGCTATGTTCTGGCACAACCTGTCAAACAAAGCAGCAACAATGATCTACTCAGTACAAGATTTTACTTGGATACTTTAAATGGATAACTCTGGTAAATACGAACCAAATAGGTACCTTATTGGGACATCCTCACATAAAGAGATCATACAGTAAACAAGCTGACAAATCCATCTATCAAAGTTTTTATTATCTGTGGACCATACTTCGGACTTCTCCAGTGAGTAGTTCTCAGCTTGGGGCCAAAAATGAACCACTCTTGAGTAATTTAGAAAAGAAGAATGAAACATGAATGAAAAATGCTTAGACGCACATGGAATAATTAAACTACCTTCAAACTGTTTTTGGCTATCCAGTAAGATCTTTTCTACAATATCAAGGTTCACTCCCCTGCCATGCACCTACAAGAACAAAAGAAAAAGGAAAAAAAAACACTTCTAAACAGGCTGAGCAGTCTTGAACTTAGGATACCCTAACAAGAATGGGAAATCCAATATACATCATTTCATTTTTGAATGCAGTCACTGACTATTTATACATTCATAAATATCATACTATGATTCTTGAAACAATTTGCACAACTTTCTGAAAGAACCATATGTTATATACCCTTAGACATCAGCATTCTACTGATAAACACAATGCCTGCCCATGAAGACTAGAAACCATTCTTCATTATACGAATTATCTGAGAAATATCAATCCATGAAAAGTAGCATAAGACTAGAAAGCTGATGCATAGAAGAAGCTCACCTCAATTGAAGATCTCTCACATGAATCGAAAGATGATAATGCTTGCTGGCCCCTTTCTGTTGAAAGAATTCCCTAAAACAAGGAGAAGGGATATCTATTTAGCAAACTTTAAAGCAAAACTTGCAAACAATTAGCCTTTCCAGAAAGGAGACAAGATATTACGAATAAATCTGAAATGAAATACAACCCCTATAATCCATTACAACTGGGAAGGGGATTACACATCTTTAGACTAAAATATAAAGGCTCATAAGACAAAAAGATTCATAACTTTCATGTGCATGATAGTAGATTATTAAATTATCAATAGATCAGACATTCGATAAGGAATAAAGATGAGAAACAATATGAGTTTAGTAGGAGTGTGACAAACATGAAAAATCAGAAAAAAAGTTCAAAGCTATTTTAAAANATAACTTTCATGTGCATGATAGTAGATTATTAAATTATCAATAGATCAGACATTCGATAAGGAATAAAAATGAGAAACAATATGAGTTTAGTAGGAGTGTGACAAACATGAAAAATCAGAAAAAAAGTTCAAAGCTATTGCAGAATCAAGAAAAATTATGCCATATTAGATCATAGCCAAACATTACAGAATTTAGAGGGCACAATCGATTACTACAGGTAAAAAATCGAAAACCTANAAAAAAATAAAAAAAAAAAAAAAAAAAAACAAGCACGGTCAAATTTGAATAGGTAGGAAGGTTAGAAAACTGACCCGAAGGGTTTGAGATGTTACATCAATAATCTTTACAGAGGTANAAAAAAAAAAAAAAAAAAAAAAACAAGCACGGTCAAATTTAAATAGGTAGGAAGGTTAGAAAACTGACCCGAAGGGTTTGAGATGTTACATCAATAATCTTTACAGAGGCATCCAAAAGATACTTCTTCAGAATTTTCAGCAGGGCGATAAGGGTTTCATCGGATATGCCGTTTTCACTAAAAGATCTGACTTTTGATCCAGTATTATGGCTACAAAATTGAAGATCATTCATGGAGCCCAACTCCCCAGGAAGATGGAAAACAACAGTGTGGGGGTCCCTAATACCAACCTACAGTAAATATAAGAGAAATAAGACCATATATTCAAATTTGCCAAGCAATAGATACTGACCACAAAGAGAATGACAGATACCCTGGAAAGAAAATCAGACACCAAAAGTCTCATACTATCTGCTTCATCAGAGGCGGACACACGGACAAGAGTCCACACAGCATTGACTATTTCATCGTCCGACTGCCAAAATGTTTCTGCAGTTTCTACATTTGTCTCTTCTTGACAAACTTCAGAAGCAATGAGCTTGTTATGCAGTGCTTGGAGACTGGAAGGACATGATAAGTTGATAAAATTGCAGCAATATGTAAAGAGTAGAGGACTAAAGCATAGTAGACTCTCGACAAAAGCTTCATTAGCCATGTTATGGGATAATCAATAATGATATCAACTTTGTTTCTATCAAGGTAAAAGCCATATCGACAAAATTGAAAGACGAACACTCTCTGCCTTCTAATTAAACTTGTAAAGCAGACACATAAATCAATCATTTCACCCATGAGCACAAACCTATAGGCTCTGGTAGATAGTACACAGACAATGAAATAAAGTAGCTCAGACAAATAACCAGAAACGAATTTACGAGAAGTGAGAAATCTTTTCTCCCTTGACCGTCGTTTCTTTGTGTAATTAGAAAAACCACAGTCTTCAAATTAAGATAAAAGGAACCATACGTAATCTTAATTCCACAGTTAATATCCAAAGTAAATCATGGCACATAGGGTAACCTTAAAGCATATCTCAGGATGATTTTAACTCAGGAAAGATAGAACTGATACCTCCTGGAAAGGAATCTCGGTGGAAGATAACAAGATCTTCTGGCACACTGTTGGATAGTGGAACAGGAAAGAAACAAAATGTTGGATAGTGACAAATTCCAAGAAAATGTAATCATTAAAAATTGCAGAGTGCTTGACCTTCAACAGATGATTCCTTGGAGAATATGCTTCGCATATCCTGATGTGTGATTCACGAATTACTTGAAAAATTTCCATATCGGGGAATGGTTCCAAATCCTGAAATAGATAAGAGATAAATTTCTCGACTATTCCTGGCACTGGTAGGACAAAAAGGACGGCAACGTTATAGGTAGAACGCCTACTCTGATATCTTCATCAAGAGAAGAATCTGAATTAACAACTAGCTTGTGTAGCAAATTTACGAGTTGAGGTGACTTAGAACCAGAAAGTTTGATATCTGCTTCAGCATCAATGCAGCATGTAACCAGCTTTGAGACCAAAAACTAAAAACCAGCAGATAGAGAAAGTAAACCATTATTTTTTTTTAAAAGGTAATTAAACCCTTGGTATTTCAAAAGCGGACCCAAATAATAACATTAAGTAACACACGTACCTGGAGTTGGTCACCTAGTAANGCAGCATGTAACCAGCTTTGAGACCAAAAACTAAAAACCAGCAGATAGAGAAAGTAAACCATTATTTTTTTTAAAAAGGTAATTAAACCCTTGGTATTTCAAAAGCGGACCCAAATAATAACATTAAGTAACACACGTACCTGGAGTTGGTCACCTAGTAAACTAACAATTTCTTTGGACGGATTGCTTTTGAACGAATCAAGCAAACAGGACGCAATACTACAACACTGGTCTTGTAATGAGGGATAGCCGATAAATTGTCCAACAAGATTGAATATGTAACTGAAAGAAACCACAATTAAAGGTCAAAGTAGTTTTTTAAAGCTCGAAAAATTGAGATTCACCGTTCAATGCCACTGAAAGCAGAACAATATAACAGTTTTCATACATCAAAGAGCATAGCATTTGGCTCCTTAAACATCAACTATAGATTTGAATTGGAAGTTACTCTCACCAAGAGAAACTACACAATCCAACATCCACGACAACATAGTTTCACTCAAGAAAAGAACCCAAATGGTAAAGCTCATAGCTACCAATTCAATAAGGTCCGAAGAAATCAGAAAAACAGAGTAAAATAATAGTGATGTTGTGTTAAAGAATTGAGTAATACCAATCAAATAAAATCAAATAGATAAATTGAGAATTCTGCTCACTTTAAGGAACTTGGAACTGAAGCTCTATGACCAAGAAGAATTGTAAGCTCTTCAAGAGCGGCCAAATGATGACGTGTATGCCGATGATGGCATGCAGCTGACATTCTATAGTGCATTTCTGTGATGAACTGTGAAACAACAACAAAAATATTGTGACTGTAGTATCGAATTGACAAGAACAGTGTGATCTCGTGAGAAAGCTACGGCAAATTAAAATTTCACCATGAACACTCTATCCGGGCGAAAAATGTTTATCCTGTCAGTGATGGCCGCATTCTTAGGATAATCAGTGCTGCATGAACCAAGTAAGACATTATAAAAATAAAAAATAAAGTAATAAGTCTACATCAAATAAGCAAGAAATTTACGTTTCCAGAAAACCATCCACAATTGTTTGAACTGCAAGTGAAATGGTGTCACGAGAAAAAGCAGGAACTGGAGGTTCTGGTGAAGAGGAAGCACATGATAAAATAAAACTCACAATAGACACCTGAAAACAGAACAGGTTGCCCATTAGAGATTTGATTCGTTATAATTGAAAATTTTGAACTAGGATCTCCAACAAAATGAAACTAAAGCATCCAATTTTTGATCTTCCAGTTGTCTATGCTTTGATCTTGGATCGAAAGGTTAGATAAATTGCGACTAACTGATCAGACTAGCTTAATAAAGGTAGCATGGAAATTTTCCGCCACAAACACCAAAGACAGATTGCTGGAATCAAGTCAAATGTTACAGTATCGTACCATATTCTGTTTGATTAGCTTATCCCTCTGACTCTCGCTGATCTCACCAACATGCAATAGTGAATTCTGAAGCACCATTGCACCTTTATCACATTCTGAGGTTTTACTACAGTGCAACCCCATACATATCGAAAATATTGGGACAAAATTTTCTTTGACCAACACAACCACCGGTTGGCCAGCCATCTGCAAATTGTAGACAGTGTCAGTGAAATAGAGATCGGAAAAGTTCAAATCACTGATGTCATTTCAAGGGCCTATACAAAAATAGAAGACAAAGCAACCAAAAGTTTGTACATATTATTAATTTCATTAAAATAACCTTTAGGCATCTCCATTAACTTAGATTGGAGTTATCCAAAACCTTCAGGATGTCTATAAAAGATGTAAGGAAGCACCCTTACCTTAGCTACCCAATCAAGGTTAGTATGATCTTCATGTAACAGAAGAGCTGGAAGTAGCCAGTGGGAACAAAAGTGAATGAAATATTTCGGTTCAGCGTCTGGAATGAACAGCTGACTTGTCTGCAACAAAGCAACCGCCAGATGATATGATTTACTAATATGTAATCATTCCATTCTTCAAACTGCTACAATTGGAGGACATATTGCTAGGTATCCAAAAGCATATGTTGATATTTTATTCTTTCAGTGGTAATTTACTTTGATTTTGTAGTTAAACTGTGCGCTATTTTTAATATTGTAGACCCATGGGAGAGATTAAAAAAAAAATTGAATCTACTTTACTGTAATACAAGTATGAAAAATAAATGCTATTTTAATTGAAAAACTTCGTGAAAAGGTAATATAACATCACAGAAAAGAACTGCTTGATCTATAAAACAGAGAATATCAACTTGCAGCATACCTCAACAAGACCAGCTAAACTGACACCACAAGCAATCCAGAAAAAGAAGATCGGGCCCAAGAGTTCCTCCAGGTACTGCACAAACCAATTTAAAAAGAGATGTAGATATGTCACCAGGCAGTATTTACAAGGTTCAGAGGAAATTAATGTCAGGTAGTCTGCCGATACTCAGAAAGATGCCAAAATAAGATCATTTATCATGCAGGTGTGGAAGAGAATAAGAGATAAAGAAACGAGAATCAATAACAACACCTTGAACCTAGAAGGGTAATGGAGTTGTGCTGATAGATTGTCAAGTGCAGCAATGATTAATTCCCTAGTAGGAAAAAGGCCAGATAAGTAGAAGAAAGTTTCAAGTAAAATTTAAAAGACAGTAACAGTTAGAAGCAAGATATACCTCTGACATGGATCTATTGCTGAAACAGCGCACATCATAAAAACAGCCTGCGTTTCTCCCATTATGGAATAGGATGTTAATACGCAGCTAACTGATTGTATACTCGAAATGATATCAAGGACAAAAAAAAATATGAATAAAATATTACTTGCAACTCTATGTTCTCACTGTGATACGCAAGGTGCATAAGAGTAATGATGACAGTCTCCATTTTTTGGCGAGGCTGAGGACCAGCAGCCAAAACATCCCTTGCAGTGACTATTTTCTCCTTTGAGGAGGTTACCAATAAAATACCAAAGTTGGAGCTGGAAAAGGAAATGGGAAAAATTACAACTAATGAAGTACTTCATTCTGACAACAATATCTGAAAACAGAGATAAAAATAAACTATAAACAACTAGTGAGGTACTACAATCGAACATTATAAAACGGATACCAAGGCCAAGTAGCAAGTAAATATTTCAAAGAATAACAAGCTCCATGAAGCATCAGACCTTACAGAATGTTGTTCATCATAAGACTCACAATCAATAAAGAACAATGTATCAGAGAACTTTGAGAAGGTTCTCAAGAAAGATAACTAAATTTACTTGAAAATGCCTTGTGTTTCTGCCCACAAAAAAAACACAGAAATCAGCCTCTTTTCTTTTTTTTTCTTTTTTTTTTTTTTTTGGTAAGCCACATAAAATCTGTAGAAACGAGTATCTAACAGTTTTTATTACTAGGACAACATCCTACTAGAAAAGCCCACAACAAAGACAGAAGTCAGCCTCTTTTTCTTGTTTTCTTTTTTGGTAAACCACAAAATCTGTGGAAAAGTATCTAACAGTTTGTCTTACTAAGAAAACACCCTACCAGCCATAGGATAATAATTGTTTTGAATAAACAAATACCAAACTTACCAAACATCTTGGAACAATGTCTCATGGCCATCCCACGTCTGGAATAAAATCCCAATTTGTCTTGCCAGGACAAACCTCACTCGATAATCAGAGTCATTTAGCATTAATAGAAGTCGCTCAATCATTGTCTGTATCAAAACAGAAACTCAAATTAACTGTAGAACAAGAGACTAAATATAATATGAATTCTACAAGGGACCAAGTATAACATTTAACTGTAACCGCCTGATGTATTAGCACTAATGGTAAAACAGGGAAGATGCCCGTTTACTCATATTTATTCCTAAGATAAAAGACATGTTTAAAAGTTCACACTGTAAGTTTTCTTCTTTTTTACTTGAACAATTTCGCTACAAGTAATGAGGTAGAAGGAAGATTTCAATTTTTCATCTGCAAACAATAGGAATCATCTTATCTGAACAAAGTGTACAAGGAATTGTTATTTTTGAACATCATGGTATTTGACATGAAAACTAAGATATGAAACCTTAAGGCAGGAACATTTTCCCTTCATGAAAACAGTTCAAAGAGAATCAAAAAGATAAGTTGGAGGGGTGATTGTCAATATTGCATATGAAGACAAGATATGAAGAAAAGCGAGTTATATGAGAAGTAGGCACCTGACCAGTCTGAGGATGAAGCATGACAAGATCACATATACAGTTAATCAGCTTGACACGCCCAAACCATCCCAAGAGACCAAATTCAGAAACTTTATTCACAATTGCGCCAAGTTGGACAAAGACCTGCATGTTACTTGAGCAATGATTAAAGCAGATCATGGAGAAGAGCCAAATAATCAACTTACACAGGAGAAGATGGTACCTGACAACTTTCTCCCTCTTTCAAAGACAAATCACAGTCTGTTCTGAGTCCACAAGAATCCATCCCCGAGGATGATAAAGTGCGAAGTAGAACATGCAGAGCAGTGACTATATTGAGACAGTTACGCTTGATCTTTACTTGTTTGGTCAGCATGCCATCCAAGAAAATAACCTTGAAGTAAAACAATGAAGCAAAAACCCATAAACACAAGAAAGGTTGGTTGAGATGTTGATATAAAACACCCTATCTTCTTTCTCTAAATAAGTTTAAATCAACAAAAATTCCATACCAAATCATTAACCTTCGTCATAGAAGTCAAGCATGAAAGCTGGCATAGATGATACAGTATATTTTCCAGCACCTACACATGTAAGCAGTTTGTTGCTGTAAGGTCACCACAAAAGCTTGAGTTATTGATATGTGAAAAACAATGCTGAAATACCTTAGGATCACATTCCTTTTCTAAGAGGTTAAATAGAACATCCCATGTAGGAAACTGAAGTACCGGAGAAAAACATGAGATAAGTGATATCATGCCCAACTTCCAGTTCCCTGAAGAAACAGGCAGGCCGGGTACAGCTTTTCCACCGGCTGTTATAATATCCATCTCTTTAGTGTCATCAGCTAGATCTAAATCCATATCCACAATCCTGCCAACTTCTGGGGAGTCAAGTGCTAATGATTTCGAAGGTACAGTGTCGGATTGGGTATTCCATTCGTGCTCAGTATATTCTCCATAGATTTTAGCAAAAGCCCGCAAAAGGTTCTCTAAGGAGCAAATTACAGCATCATAACTAGCGCCAAGAAGATTATGGTCTCTTCTGTTGCTGAAGACAGGAGACTTAGTAAGGGACCTCAATGAAACTATTATAGAGCCTTTCTCATTAAAATCTGAGCCAAACCCCAAGGGACCAAGCCTTTGAAGATCATTGATGCTCTTTAAAACTGCTTCAACAGCATGATCCAGGCCTTCTAAGAGATACTGGCATGCTTTTAAGAAAAACGAACTGCTTCCTTTACCCTTCCTGAAAAATGAAAACAAAAAATCCAATTGACTGAAAGAAAAGTTCACTCGAAGAGATACAATAAGCTAGGTCATCAAGGGTGCAGCAATATTCACCACCACCAATCACATTTTTCTTAGGCACCTACTCTGGAAAAAAAAATACATAATGACACCAAAAACAGAGCAAAGACGCATCTACAAGTGGAGCTCATCATCTATCAAGAAAACTATGAAACTAACTATATGCACATTCTAAAGGAGTGAATCATTTCAACAGAGAAAATCTGATAAGACAATAACTATATCAGTCATTCACAATTTTTAAGAAAATACCAAGAAGGGGATGAATTGACTAACCTTGTGATACAAGAACCATGCATAAAATGACACAACAGAGCACATCCCATAAAGATGTCAGAAAGTGGTCCTTTCTCATTGTCCTCCGGGGTGATGCTAAGAAAATAGATATCCATGTCATGAAGCAATGGATCTCTTAATACCAGAGGTAGTTGTACTACGTCAGGAACTTGGAAACTAGAGATCTGAAACTACAAAGGAAAAACAACAGTCAGCGGAGAAATGAGTCAGGAAAAGGCGAAAAGGAAACTATGGATCCTCCACCTTGCTAGTATTTGAGCAAACTCTTGTTAGAGCCTCCACAGAGCATTCAAAGAGTCCAAATTTTCTATCTAGCTCATTATCATCTATCTGCAAAAGAAAGAAAAACAGTAATTCCAGTGTTAGTCTTAAAACTTTTCTGAGATGATAAATTATTCAATCCTCAAATAACAAACATAACAGGCACCTTCACCACATCATTCACCTGTTCACAGACATCCCATTCAGATGGTGTTGGAAGATATTCCTTAGGTAATGGAAGTGAAGTCTTGAGACCAGCACATAAGGAAAAAGCAGCTGCTGGTAGAAGCTGAACCATTCTCTCATTTAGTGCCAAACGACCCTAAAAATGTATAAGCCATAAGCAGGATTTTGAATATGATCGTGTGGTACAATGTGGTACTGGTACACATTAATTGAGACTAATAAATCTACAATGCACTTCACTCAGTGAACCTGATGAGATTTTGAACTATCTCTTATGATTTTCAGTTTCACAAATCAGGTGTAAATAGATTGCAGCAGCTTTTAACAATTACTTTGCGGGAAATAACATAAAAGGGTGAAAATTTTATCACATATCATCAGGCCAAAAATATGATTATTGATGAGATTCCTGTGCCAAATATACTTGTGTTCATCTAAAAAAATTGAAACTACCTTCCAGCTTAGGGGGGCGCAAACTGCTCTAAGAAGATTGCGTCGAAGATGTAAATCATCTTGCAGGTTTCCCTGCACAAGTGTATCTATCAGTGATGACCATGATGATGTAACAACTTTTCAAGACTTGAAAGATTTAGCAATAAGTCAACATAGAATATAGATACCAAAACCATACAATTACAGTGAGAACCTTGCTTACCTGGCAACCCATTCGTGAAAAGTAACATGCAATGAAGTACAAGGCCGGCCTGAGTAAAAGTTACAATTCTTTAGATAACAGTAGAGACATTCAGCATCTATTAATTAAAGCCAACCAATAGTCAAACACAAATTAATCTCATGAAAGGAAACAACCTTAAGCCTTTTCAAAGAATAAGATGTATACAAACTTATTTTGATTTGTTTCTTCAAGAAAAGTGAGGCTCTAGCCTGTGTGCACCTCAGGCAATAGCTGAACAACATGGCTTATAAAGTTTCAAGGATGAAAGGCTTACTCAGAAGGTATGTGTCTGAATAATTGATGAT
>OVBW01000208.1:0-31360 GCA_900406355.1 Erysimum pusillum | reverse complement strand
ATAGTTATTATGTAGAGTCAACGAATGTCATGTGTTACATGTGACTTACTAAGAAAGGGAATGAGTAAGAGACGTAACTTGTCGGATAAGATATAAGTGTGTATGTTGTCTTATGTAAATGTTGTCGAGAACATAAAAGTAAAAGTTTCAGACTGGGGAATATGTAGGGCACGGATCATCAATGTTAATGTGCTTTTAGTAATGCACTGTATTCTGATTCGT
The DNA here is from genome assembly GCA_900406355.1 of Erysimum pusillum. NCBI lineage: Eukaryota > Viridiplantae > Streptophyta > Magnoliopsida > Brassicales > Brassicaceae > Erysimum > Erysimum pusillum. The sequence goes on along the minus strand of OVBW01000208.1, from coordinate 31,138 downwards.
TGAGTTTTCTTTGAATTGGCTTAGAGTGTATGGTGTTTTCTTGTTGTTCTCTTGGATGTGACAGAAGAGCTTCCATCCTTTTAATGCAGCCTTTATTGCTTTTATTTAGCTTATGACAAAAGCAATAAGCTAAATATAGGTGAGGAGCCTATGTTTATTACTCTATTTCCCCAAATGACGTCATATAGATTTCAGTTAGTATATAGACAAAAATATTTCAATAAAATAAAATAAACTAATTTAATAAAATTGTAATATTTTAAAAATTAATAGAGCATTTGTTGTAATAAAGAGATTTTGTTGTCCACACAGTCAGATATTGTGTGACATCTGACCTTGTCTTCTGAAAACAAAAAAGGTAATTAGGGTTTACAATCCTTTTTTTGTCTACACATATATAACAAAGCATATCATGACTTATCACCTTTTACATAACCATCGAAACGCAGCCTCCAAAGAGGCAGTGACTTCTCTCAAGGCGAGAATGGTGGAGGAGATCGATGTACTTGTGGTCGCACGAGTCACGACACACACATGATTCATATTCCTTCAGGTCTTGTCGTCCTACTTTATCACTGTTCCTTAGAATCCTATGATTGATTCAAAATTCTTAATTATAACTGTCTTCTCTATTGCTTCATTCTCGATCCATTTCTTCTGCCTCTTTCTCAGATCACAAAACCCATTCGAAGCTTTATTCACCAATCACCAGGTACTACTACTCTGCTCCATTTTCTCAACCTTCTTCGATCTCTTCACCTTTATTATGTTTTTGATTTGAAAATTCATTCGTGTGAGTCTTTTTTGTACATTTGTCGGTGTTTGTTTCTATACGTCTATAACGGATCGAAACTTTGTCCTGTCCTTTATTATTCTGATTTGTATATTCTTTGAAAATTCATTCGTCTGAGTCTTTGTACATTTGTCGGTGTTTGTTGCTAGTCGTCTGTAATGGATCGGAAGCTTGTGGATATACTCATGTGCTTTAGTTGCATTTTAAGAGATGTTTAAAAAGATAATCAATTTATTCTCTTTAGATGATGGTTTAATAGTCTTAAAATTTTAGTGTTCTTGTTTGGTATTGATTTTGGCTTTTAGAGGAAATCGATCGTAGCATTATGGAGAAAATGAAAAAATATTATTTACTGGCATGTACGTAAGGAACCCATTTTCATTTTTCAGGCAAGACAATATTTTTTGTTTTTATCAAATAACATATACACTTGCCTTATTTTATTTGATCACTTCTTTTGAAGTTAGAACTGCTGAGTTCACAAACATAGTCAAAATGGGGGAGAATGAAGATGCAATTTGTTCTGTCTGATGCAGTTGCTCTATGATACAGGAAGTGCTACAGGATGCTGCTGTTTTATGTACGTGAGAAGTTTCTAGACGGTTTGAGAAGACAAGAGAAGAGTACGTTTTGGGATGAATCATAAAGGAAAAAGGACTTATGAAGAGATTTGGAAGACTTGGAGAAATTGGAGTTTAACAAGAAAAAGGAAAAGATTAAAAAGGAAATTAACTTTTCCTAATGGAATTTGGAAAACTTTCTCTTATGTGATTAGGAAATCATGGTGGCTATATAAGGAGGTGTTGGGCACGTCCTAGAGAGGCAAGAGAGCTGGTGCATAAAGAGAAATCTTAGAGAGCTCCTTCAAAGATCGTGCGACGAAGTATCGCGGTTTTTTGCTTGTGTGATCAAGCTTATTTGTGCGTTGGTGTTGACGTACGTGTTGGAATTGAAGTCTAGACTCAGGGGGATTTTAGCCCAGGGTTAGGTTATCTTGGTTAAAATCTAGGCTCATGGGAGTTTAGTTAAGGGTAGAGATTTATCCTTAAGATTTCATGGTATGAACGGAGCGGTGAATTAAGAGGGTTGTGCTTGATTTACGCGTTTGCGAATATGTTGTATTTGCTTTCTTGTTCTAGTGGAATTGAAATCTTANTCTCCATGATTTTAGATAGTGTTATGTACTTCGTGCTGACCTTTAGAAGTTTCTGAGCCAAAAAAAGATGACAACAAGATACATATATCTACTCTTTTCTACTCTTTGCAATAATCATTTGCTTCTTCTAATATTTGAGAAGAAAAAAAAATAGAGAGAAACTACAAAATCATCCAAAATTGGATTAAAATGTATAACATGAATTAAAGAGGATTGACTTATTTATTTTACTCAAGCAAGCTGTTTGTTTTGCCACAAGGTACACATTAAAAGAATCCATCAACATCAGAACTTATTAGCTTATCGTTCATAAGCTCTGATTTATCACTATTGAGAGCACAAACAAGATGGAACGACAATCCACAAGAGTCACATGCATCTCATGTGTGAAGAAAAGAATGGTAAATTATGTGGTTTGTTGTTCCATCTCGATTTTGCTTTCCATAGTGATAAATTGGGTATAAAGAAGGATAATCCAAGTTGTGATGTTGACATATGTTTCTAATGCTCATGTGGAAAAAAAGCAATTTGCTAAAGTAAACAATCAATCAATCTTCTTCGATTCAATTTCTATATTTTAGTATAATCTTGGATGGGTCTTTAGTTTCTCTTTCTTTTCTTTTTTTTTTTTTCTTTTCAAATGTTAGAAGAAACAATTGATGATTGTAAGGCAAGGGAGGAGACGTACTTTGTTGTCGTCTTCCTTTGGCTTAGAAACTTTTAGAAGGACAAAGATGTACATAAAACAATCAGAAACCGTGGAGAAAACAGTGATGCTTTTGAAGGTGGCTGTCGAAATTATGATGAAGCACACGAAACCCTAGGGCCTTGGAGTTGTATTTATAGGCTTCTAGGCATCACACTTTAGGTTTAGGGTTTTCTTCGGTCAAAACTCGGTGTTTTGGGCCAAAAGACTTAGGCTTTTGATGATACATTCTCAAGGCTTTGAAAGTGCTCCAAATTGATTCTTGGCCGCAGGTTCAGGGCCCCAAGGTGCGGTGCTGAGGTGCGGACATAACTTTTTATTGACTAATCCTTTAGGGTTGATCCTACTTGGAGGTGAATCTTGACTTTTAAGCTTTCCAATGACAGGTGCACGAGAAAGGTCGCCAAAGAATGCCAAACGTCTGATGGTCTGAAATTGTCGTGCAAGCCCTTTTTGGTCATTTTTCCCTAAAACCTGTAAAAACTTTGTTCTTGCTAAAACTAAGTGATTGGATTATTTTCATTAGAAATGCATCAAAACCTTATTAAAAACCATTTAAAACCGTAGGTAAAATGGGTAAAAATCTCATGTTATCAACAAACCGACCGCCGAGTAAGGATGGGCCTCGGGTGGGCCTTGGGTGGGTCCACGGGCCAAGAACGGACGTAGGACCACTAAGAGAGGTCCACTTATAAAAATTGGCGGTCAAGGCGTTACAACGTTTAAATCACAGAGGTCAACTCCTTTAAAATGTTAGTCTTCTGCAACAATAATTTATATTCATTGGCTTCCACCAACTTAAACGTCTCTTCCATTCTTAGATTTCATAGGAGGCTTAATATCATATTCAAGAGCCATATCATTAGTTCCCCATATATATTTAGCTAATGAGGAGACGATTCTACACTATTCTTCACAAAACCAAAATAGTCACTTTTTTTTTTACTGTACATGATTTATTTATTAGTATATCTATAATGTCACTATTCAATATTTGAATCTTTGAAAATCTCCAAATTTTAAAATATATCAAAATAGATTTGCACATATGTGAACATGATTAAGTATACACTAAAAAAAAGAGAACAAAGTTGCATTACCTATAACTAATAGGTTATTAATGGAGTATTTTGCAATGGTAATTTTTGGAAATAAAAATTTATAACCATAATTTTGAAATTTATTATAATTCTATCAAAAAGTAAGAAAACAAATTCACCTTTTATTAAATTTATTAAACCATATTGAATTATGATATTTTATTACATTTTAGGTAACATGTCAGAAATCACTAAAAGAATGTTCGACAGTTTTTCAATATCATAAATCTTTTTGATTTGTGGACTAGGTTTAACACTTGACAAATCATCTTTACACGTTACTCCATCTGCTATCACAGCGGAAACATTATCTTTAAAGCTCCCAATGTCTTTTGCTACCAAAGCTTTGAGGGCGGCATCAAAATCCTCAACTGCATTACCATACATTTCTGAATATTCGGCATAAATATCCTTAATTTTTGGATCGGTTGTGCTTCCCACAAGTAATTTAAATTGTTTGCTCGTTTCTACAGCTTCTCGTGATGCATATTTGACTAAAAACTTCGCAACATCAGGAAGATTTAACGTTTTAGTTTGAGGATTCGATTTGAAGAACGTGAAGCAGAATGAATGATCTGTTGCTTGTGAGCATATGGTGCCGACTTGAGCTTCTGAAATTTTCATACTGAATTTTCCAGAAGATGAGGAAACAAGAAAAAACAACATAACTAAATGAACCAATAAAAATGATTTTTGAACATACAAAGCCATATTTTTTTCTCTGTTTTAATATGAGAAGCTCTTGAGATTTATATAGGCCCAAAAAACCATATCTATGCTTGAAAGTAAATGTCAACATATTATTTTGTTTGTCAACATGTTTAAATATGTACCATAATAAGGTGTTTTTTCTTACACTAATAAGATAATTTTCTTTTTTTTCATTAATAAGCTATAATGATGTACTATAATAGTGTGCTTTTTTTTTTACCATAAGAAGGTGATTTTGTCAATATCATTATGTTGCAAAAAAAAAGAAGTCAATAGCATCATGGCTAAGCATTCAATTTTGTTTTGGTCAAAATCATTATGTGAGAGAAATAAATATCTACTATATATTACTCCCTACGCTTCATATGTATAATATTGTTTTATACTTAAAATTTTATTTTAAAATATATGTTGTTATATATATGTTTGGTAAGATTTTTAATTTTTTAGATTATTTTAATTTATAATGTATTAATAAGGGGTCATTTAATCCTAATTTAAGTTTTACTCACTAAAGATGTTCCAACCTCTTAAAAAAAAATTGTAAGATTTTTTTTTTTTTTTTCATTTCCCAACTTTTTTACTTTTTGTTATTTGCTCGATAAATATCCGTATATTATCATATTTTTTTATTTTTCGTAGTAATTTGGACTCATTTTAGTGACATATAGTATATATACATACTAGTATATTTTAGACATCCATTTTATAATATTTAAAATTTTTGGGAAGGATTTTCGAATCTTCAAACTTAGTATTAGAAAGTGCATACTATTAACCGAAACTTAACTCATTTCAAAACTCTTGCTCAATTTTTCTGTGTTTGCTTTAAGACAATACATCATCTTTGGTTTGTATGTCTTTTGGTTTCTAGGTATAAAATCGGATATTGTGAGTATTTATGAGTACTTTGGTTACATTTAGATTCAATTCCCCAAACCCGAAAAAAAATTCGGGTATTTATAAGTACTTTGGTTACATTTAGGTACAAATACTCGAACCCGACTCGAATCCGAGACGATTTTGAGTAGTATCCGAGTCTCAACATAAATACCCAAATAGGCCTGAACCCGAATAATACCCATTAGTACTTTGCGACTGTCAAGAGACAGAATCTCAATTTCACGATCGAAAAATATAACTTATGTGAAGATTATTGGCTTTGCTATAGGAGATTAATAAACAATTATCCAGAAAACTCGAAGTCCAGACTCAAAAGACTAAAGGTTCGACCAGCCCAAAATATGGCTAACGACAACATTTCGCCCGGTATTAGTTGGATTCTCATGCTGCTCAAGAGAGTACTGAGAATGTTGATGAGGGCGATGAAGTGGTGGAGTGAGTTCCTAGATGGATCATGAAAACTCTTCCCAGCAGAGCCATCCAAAAGAACGACAAGAAACTTACCTCAGTTTTGAAAAAGTGTCTATTATAGATAGACTTGACTGATTTCAATTTTGAGCAAGATTTCACACGTTCCTTGTTCCTAGCATACCTGTTGATACTACAAACAAGAAAAAGTGAAAATCTGAAAATGCTTGGTAAGAATTAATGGAGGCTAACTGGCTAAGACCATCTCCAATGGTTTTCCCTATTTTTACCTCTAAAATAGAGGAACTCTATAATAGAGGTGAGTTTTACTCCAACCCACTCTATTCTCACCTCAAAAATAGAGATCTCTATTTTTTCCTCTATAAAATAGAGAAACTCTATTTTTTTTCTCTATAAATAGAGGCAAATATAGCAATCTCTATTTTAGAGGCAAATATAGAGGTGGGTTGGGTATTTTTGCCTCTAAAATAGAGGTTGCTCTATTATAGAGACAAATATAGAGATGGGTTGGAGATGCCCTAAGTCTTGTGATCCGGTGGTTATAACTTATAAGGACCTGTCTTATGGTTGTAATGTAATATTGTTGTTTAATTACAAAGATTGAGATTTGGTCGTCATTAGTTTAGGGTCCTGCAGAGACAATCATGGAGAAAGTAAATATGCAAAGCTTTTATAGTCTTGGCTCATTACAACCAAGTAAAAAAGCAAAACTTATATATATAGTTTCTGCTCATTACAAGCATCCACCAAAAGACTCCTTAGACAACTAACTTATATTATCACACAGGAATCAAAAAGACTAAAACCAGGAAACTAGATAAATAGATAAAATCCTAAGATAGATAAACAAAAGAGACATTGCATTTCCACTAAACCCGATTAAAAACCGATAAACTTAAACATCCGATTGCTTGATCCTAGATGGCTTCAGCAATCGCAGAGGCCACCTCGTTCAAAAAATCAGACTTCAGCACCAACAAATCAAATTCCTTAGCCTCAACCAACTTGAACTTCTCTTCCATTCTCTTCTTAGTCTCCACCGGCACCTTGCTCCATTTCCGCTTCACAGAACATTCATCCACACCGAGACTTGCAATAGACCGAACCAAAAACGACTTCTCAAACCAACTCGACTCATCCAAATCACCTCCAACAAACACCACTTCCTTATCTTCTTCAACCATATCACCCTTAACCACATCAGATCCCTCATCTTCTTCCTTCTCATCAAACTTATTAGACTTCACAAGAGACTTAACACCAGATTTAAGACCCATACCATTAGATCCCCATATAAACTTAGCTAATTTCAAACATTCCTTATCATGACGAGACTCAATACTCTTCTTCTTACCACCAAAATACTTATTCTTCAGAACTCTAATCTTCTCAACAAACTGAGACTTACTAACATCAAAGCTTATATATTTCTTGACTTCATCATAAAACCCATTCATATCATCATAAGGACTTGTACCTCTCTCAGCTTTGAAATTAATCATTCCTTGTAACAATGAGATCTCATCTTCTTCACTCCATACTCTCTGAAAATAAGTCTTCTTGTTATCTTTATCTCCTGAAACCTTCTTTGCTCGTTTAGCATTCACTTCCCTCGAGGTTCCTTCATTCCCACGCTTCTTCACTCCATAGCCTTTAGCATTCACCGCCGGTGAATCGTTACCTTCTTTCTTCTTGGAATTCACGGCGGTGACGGGCCTGACGGCGATGAGATTCTCTAGTGATTCAGATTCAGAGTCGGAATCTTGATTTGCGGCGGCGGAGACGGAGGAAGGAGAATTTACGGTTTTAGTGGAGGGGATTTTGGGATCGGAGATCTGTTCTTCTTCAGATTCTCCAGATGAGGTTTCAAGTTCGTCATCGTCGCTTGAAGAAGCGGTTGGTGGATCTTCTAAAGGGTTGAGAAGGTTTTTGCCCATCGGAATTTTCAAATTGGTCAATCGGTGTGAAGGAGAAAGAGAGACAAAACTCGAACTGGAAGCTTCTAGCTTTTTGTCGGCGGACACAAGTCTAGTGAACAGATTTATAAAGGTCAAAAAAAAAGGTTAAAAATGAAAAAAAAAAAAAAAGGTTAAAAATGAAAAAAAAAAAATATGAAAAGGGTCAAAAGATTAAAATTGAAAACTCCAGAGTTTGTGTATTTCGAACCAAACAAATATTTAAAATGGCAAGATTCATAATTTCATATTTATTCCTTTAGGGTATTTTATAATTATTGGTTAGTTCCATTTATACATCCATTTTTTCTGATGTAAGCCAAAATAGTTATGAAATATTTTGAATTGATTTAGCCGATTTTATATCTATGATTGTAAATATTGGTTTTATTTAACATATGTTTTTGGTGACTAAAAAGTTATACATATATAGGTACGTACGTATTTTTTTTGTTACTGTTCAATATTTGAATCTTTGAAAATCTGTAATTTTTGAAATACATCAAAATAGATTTGCACATATGTGAACACCATTAAATATACACTTAAAAAAGAGAAGAAAGTTGCATTACCTATATAGGTTATTAATGGAGTATTTTGCAATGGTAATTCTGGAAATAAATATTTATGACATAATTTTGAAATTTATTATAATTCGATCAAAAAAATAAGGAAACAAATTCATCTTTTATTAATTTATTAATAGATATTGAATTATGATATTTTATTATATTTTAGGTAATATGTTAGAAATCACTAAAAGAATGTTCGACAGTTTTTCAATATCAGAAATGTTTTTGATTTCTGGACTAGGTTTAACAGTTGACAAATCATCTTTACACGTTACTCCATCTGTTATCACAGCGGAAACTCTAACGTTTAAGCTCTCAGTGTCTTTTGCTGCCAAAGCTTTGAGGGCGGCATCAAAGTCGTCAACTGCATTTCCATAAAGTTCTGAACATTCGGCATAAGTACCCTTAGTTGGCGGATCGGTTGTGCTTCCGGCGAGTTGTTTGAATTGCTTGCTTGTTTCTACGGCTTCTCGTGATGCATATTTGATCAAAAACTTTGCAACATCGGAAAGATTTAACGTTTTAGTCTGAGGATTCGACTTGAAGAACGTGAAGCAGAATGAATGATCTGTTGCTTGTGAACAGATGGTGCCGACCTGAGATTCTGAAATTTTCATACTGAATTTTCCAGACGATGAGGAAACAAGAAAAAACAACATAACTAAAGGAACCAATAAAAAGGATTTTTGGACATAGAAAGCCATATTTATTTCTATGTTTTAATATGAGAAGTTTTTGAGATTTATATAGGCCCAAAAAACCAAATACTATATATGCTTGAATGTAAATGTCAACATATTATTTTGTTGGTCAACATGTTTAAATATGTACCATAATAGGGTGTTTTTTCTTTGACTAATAAGATAATTTTCTTTTTTACATTAATAAGCTATAATGATGTACCATAATGGTGTGCTTTTTTTTTTTACCATAAGAAGATGATTAAGTCAATATCATTATGTTGCAAAAAAAAAGAAGTCAATGGCATCATGGCCAAGTATTCAATTTTTTTTGGTCAAAATCATTATGTGAGAGCAATCAATATCTACTATATATTATTCCCTACGTTTCATATACAGTGTCATTTTACACTTAAAATTTTATTTCAAAATAAGTGTCGTTTTGTATTTTAATATATATTGGTAAGGTTTTTAATTTTTTTCTATTATTTTAAAGTATTAACCATTGAGAATAATTGTATAATATATTAATAAGTGGTCAAATATATATAAAAAAATTTCTGTAATAAGTGTGGAAAAATCTTAAACGACATTTATAATGAAAAAGAGAGTAAAAATTTTTTTTCTAACGCATACATTTTGTGTGATCAATTTACATGAATCATTAGAGAAGATATTCAAATATCATGTTTTGCGTTAATCTTTGGAAGACATTTTTAAAATAATAATTCTAATGATTTCTTACATGTTTTCTTTTCATAATCACAATATTACATGTTTTTATTATTTGTTTCTTAAATCTTTAATACATGTAATTATTAAGATTTGTATTTTTAAAATTGATATTTTTTCAAATATGATGAAAAACTAAATTTATTATAGGGCATAGTATTATATTTTTACAATCTTCCTTTTTTTTAATCAAATTTTCCATTTATTAAAATTGTTTAGTTAGTTGCAATTCATATCATTGCTTTTTCCTATTATCTTTTTTTAATGTCAAGTTAAGTTTTACTCTTTAAAGATGTTTCAACCTATTGAGTGAAGAAGATGAGATCTCATTGTTAACCAAACAAAGATTTAAAATTGATCCATATTTTTGTATATATTCGTTTGGGTATTTTGTAGTTATTGTTTAGTTCCATTTAGACATTAACTTTTCTGATTTTAAGCTTAAAAATTTATGAAATTTTGAATTGATTTTGGTTTTTTAGATCTCTGATTATAAATATTGTTCAATTTTTATATAAACATATGTTTTTTGTTGGTTAAAAGGCTATAGACGTAGGTTCATACATTCTCTCATCCTCGAGACCAAAGAAAGTAATATGTTCCCCATGTTTTATTTTAAAGCGTTAATTGAACATGTAGAAGTTTTGTTCTAAGTAGTTTTTTTTTTTTTTCAGTTAAGCTAAGGACACTTGATAAGCAAAAAAATAAGAAAAGATCCAACCAGATGCGTTTTTCCTAACAACACTCGACATTGTTGTGGATAAGGAAACATTTTGGAGAGTAAAGGCGAAATTTTAGTAGAAAATTGAGTTGATCGAAGGAAATCAGAGATATTCTTTAAAAAAAAAAAATTCTAGTAACTTGAAAAATTATGAATTGAATATAAAGTAAACTACAAAATCGGCGGAAATATGTAATTTTTATATTTAGCTAATTGTGAAGTATGATCAATCATGAATTCTGATTTATTGTTTGAGTATGTTGGTATATGCAATGAGCTCAAATTTAGAGAAATTTAGTATGAACTAATTCAATATTTGATAAAACAAAAAGAAAAAAAAAATCTCAAAATGTGAGACGAAATGCTGTAACGAAAGTTAAAAATGCCAATTTGAATCTGTACGAATGAGCATAGCTTATGCTTCAGCCGCTAAAGCTTATACGATGGAGCCATTTGTATCTGAAAAACTCTCTTGGATTGAGTTAGATGCATTCACGAAAGACCAGCCAAACCCTCCTTTCCGAGAGTTAGCATCCCAAGCTGCATTCATGAAGACTCTGAAACCTTCATACGCAGGCGGTTCTATCTGTGCTCTGTTTACGTTTAGCGGGGTTGGCAATAGTCTCCGTGCAGCCTGCCATTCTCTTGCTCCTCTTAAAGATTTGAGAATAGCTTGCCAGTTGAAGCTTGATTCCTGTTGTGGTATATCTCTACTCTAGTAGTGGTGATGTCATAACGTGGTACAGTATAATGACCGGATTTTACCGGTAGCCAGACAATCTTGTCCTCTCTCCTAGATTGGGGGAGTGGAAGTGTTTTGATGACCGATTCATAGGGTGGGATCTTATTTCTGATGTTCTTCATTCCTACTAGTATATTGATACTACAATCAAGAAAAGGCGAAAATCTGAAAATGCTTGGTAAGAATTAATGGAGGCTAAGTCTTGTGATCCGGTGGCTATAAGGAATTGCCTTATGGTTGTAATGTAATATTGTTGTTTAATTACAAAGATTAAAAGATTTGGTCGTCATTAGTTTACGGTCTTGAGACAATCATGTAGCAAGTAAATATGCAAAGCTTTTTATAGTCTTGGCTCATTACAAGTAAAAAAAGCAAAGCTTATTACATAGATAGTCTCTACTCATTACAACCATCCACCAAAAGACTCCTTAAACAACTAACTTGTCTTCCTCTTCTTAGTTAACAAAACCAGAAAACTAGATAAATAGATAAAACCCTAAGATAGATAACAAAAGAGACACTGTTCTCCACTAAATTGCTTGTTCCTAGATAGATTCATAAATCGCAGTTGCCACCTCATTCACAAAATCAGCCTTCAGCACCAACAATTTTAATTCCTTAGCCTGAAGCAACTTGAACTTCTCTTCCATTCTCTTCTTAGTCTCCACAGGCACCTTGCTCCATTTCCGCTTCAGAGAACATTCATCCACACCGAGACTCACAATAAACCCAAACAAAAAAGACTTCTCGAACCAATCCGACTCCTCCAAATCACCTCCAAGACTCACCACTTCCTTAATTTCTTCAGCCTCAGATGGATCGGTTTCTTGAGAAGAAGAATCGGACATCTGTTCTTCTTCAGATTCTCCAGATGACGTTTCAACTTCTTCTTCGTCGCTTGAAGAAGCGGTTGGTGGATCTTCTAAAGGGTTGAGAAGCTTTTTGCCCATCGGAATTTTCAAATTGGCTAATCGGTGTGAAGAAGGAGACAGAGAGACAAAACTGGAACTAGAAGAGAAATAGGGTTTTGTCGGCGGACACAAGTCTAGTGAACAATATATAAAGGTGAAAAAGGGTGAAAAGGTTAAAATAAAATAAGAAAAGGGTCAAAAGGTTAAAATTGAAAACTCCAGAGTTTGTGTATTCGAACTAAACAGTACTCTCACGTCCCAGAAAATTAGTAATTAGTTAACCAAACAAAGATTTAAAATGGCAAAATTCATAATTTCATATTTATTCGTTTAGGGTATTTTGTAATTATTGTTTAGTTCCATTTATATATACTGTACATCCATTTTTTCTGATGTGAGCCCAAAATAGTTATGAAATATTTTGAATTGATTTAGCCGATTTTATATCTATGATTGTAAATATTAGTTTTATTTAAAATATTTTTTTTTTTGTGACTAAAAAGTTATACATATAGGTACGTATAGCTACGGTTAAGATTATATCATACGAAATACTAAAAAAAATAGACGGTGTGGATTAAAAAATTAGGATCCGCGCGTTTATAATCCGGGTGCAAATAGATCCAGTAACGTAACGGTTTTGCCATTTGCGAAATTTTTATTTTGTCTTCGGCCCAGTGGCACATAGAAGTAATTTTATGAAAAAGAGTGTGATTTTTCATAAAATGAATGAACAGTCAAGATCTTTCAAATCAGTGATCCGCTCAAATTGACAAACAGGTTATCCAAGATCCGCGCATTTACCTGTTTACCCATTGTGATTTTTTACGATTTTAACCCCAACGACATATAATTATTTGTACATTAAGCCAATGACATTATATCGTAATTACAACGAAAACTATGAGCATTTTTATAAGTGTATGCTCAAAATTATATAGGATAGATTTGCACATATGTGAAAACCAATAAACACTGAAAAAAGAGAAAAAGGTTGCATTTGTGAACTTTTACGATTTTAACCCCGACGACATATAATTATTTGTACATTAACCCAGTGACATTATATCATAATTACAATGAAAACTATGAGCATTTTTATAATTGTACTGCTCAAAATTATATAGGATAGATTTGCACATATGTGAAAATCATTAAACAATGAAAAAGGAGAAAAATGTTGCATTACCTATATAGGTTTTTTCTTTTTTTTTTTTAACACTGAATTATTATTTATTATTTTATTGCAAATTATGATAAATATTACATCGGCTATTCTTACGACGGATAATTCTACCGTCTTACCTCTATGAAGATCCATATCTAGCGCTTACACCTGCTCCACGCAGAAGATCTCATGTAAACTTGTCTCCTTAAAATCTCCTTAAAATCACCAATAAATCACATTTTATGGGAATTGAACCCTAGACTTCCGGATGTGGTAACATTAATGAACTTTTAGTCAAACCACTCGACCAAAGGGATTTCCACTACATATATAGGTTATTAATGGAGTATTTTGCAAATTTAATTTTTGAAATAAATATTTATGACCATAATTTTGAAATTTATCATAATTCTATAAAAAAATATAAGGAAACAAATTCATCTTTTATTAGATTTATTAAACGATATTGAATTATGATATTTTATTACATTTTAGGTAACATGTAAGAAATCACTAAAATAATGGTCGACAGTTTTTCAATATCAGAAATGTTTTTGATTTGTGGACTAGGTTTAACACTTGACAAATCATCTTTACACGTTTCTCCATCTGTTATCACAGCTGAAACATTAACTTTAATACTATCAATATCTTTTGCTACCAAAGCTTTGAGGGCGGCATCAAAATCGTCAACTGCATTTCCATACATTTCTGAACATTCGGCATAAGTATCCTTAGTTGGCGGATTGGTTGTGCTTCCGGCGAGTTGTTTGAATTGCTTGCTTGTTTCTACGGCTTCTCGTGATGCATATTTGATCAAAAACTTTGCAATATCGGGAAGATTTAACGTTTTAGTTTGAGGATTCGACTTGAAGAATGTGAAGCAGAATGAATGATCTGTTGCTTGTGAGCAGATGGGGCTGATCTGAGCTTCTGAAATTTTCATACTGAATTTTCCAGACGATGAGGAAACAAGAAAAAAAAACATAACTAAAGGAACCAATAAAAAGGATTTTTGAACATACAAAGCCATATTTATTTCTATGTTTTAATATGAAAAGCGTTTGAGTTTTATATAGGCCAAAAAACCATATCTATGGTTGAAAGTAAATGTGACGTAACATTATTTCAGTGCTGGCAAACCGGATCAATTCGTTCCACCATCATCAAAAAACAATTCAGTTTTGCTAGATAATTATTTTATTATTTTATTCAAAATAAAAGTAAATATATATATTTACAATAAAATTTAAAGTAATTGAAAAACTTCTATTAATGATTATAAGCAATATAAGCAATAAAAAATAGCTTCTTATAAATTAAATGATTGGCCATCAAAATTCAATGTAATAACCAAGTAAATTTGGTTTATTTTCTATTTTTCTTTCCCAATTAAGTTTCCTATTTTTGGGAGAACCAAAGCTTTTATTTTTGTATTTGTAATGTCTAAAAGAAAAAGTAAATAGAAGAGAAAGAGTCAAAAGAGAATGTGACGAAACACAAATGGCCACCCACAATTCTCTCAACATCAACACCAATCAATCCACAAAAATTAAACAATGTCTTATTCACTAATCACTCAATATTCAAAAAATCTAATAACAAAAAACACTATAAATACAGCTTGTTATCAAACCAATTCAATCAACTAAAGCTAAAACAACTCACTCTCACAAAACTACAAATCTTCTTCATACCTTTTGCTTATTTGAATCATCATCAATCATGTCTCAACAACAATTCAACGCTGGCCAGAACAGAGGCCAAGCTCAAGTCTGTTCTCTAATCTCAATCTTTCCTACATTATAGTTATCAACTTCAAACCGTATTATCGAATATAATATTTTTACCAATTCCTAAGTATGTTTGATGTAATGTATGGGTTTGATGGATATATTAGGAGAAAGCTGAGCAATGGACCGAGTCTGCGAAGCAAACCGCGCAGTCCGCACGTGATAAGACTGCTGATTTGACACAATCAGCACGTGACAAGGCTGCAGATTTGTCACAGTCAGCTCGTGACAAGTCCGCTGATGGATCTCATTCCGCTAAACAGTCCGCTCAACATAACCAGGAACAAGCTGCTGGTTTATTCGGCCAGGTATAATTATTTACATAATTATATATAATTGTTGAAACTAAAATATAACATTTGCTAACAAAATTGGTATTTTAATCTATGTATGTTATTTGGAGAGCAGACTGGTGAATCAGTGAAGAACATGGCTCAGGGTGCTCTTGATGGTGTGAAGAACAGTCTTGGCATGAACGAGAAGAAATGAGAATATGAATACTCATACTTCTATACTATTTATATAAATAATTATGGATAATTTCTGGATTTTGGGAATTTTTAATATTCTTCAGATTATGTTTGTAATAAGATTATTTGTTTTGGAAGATTTTGTGATCGTCATGTGATCCAAATCAAAGATGTAATAAGATGTTGTAACATCACAGTTAATTTGCAGTTTTCTATTTTAAAGGAATCAACAAAATTAGCAAGACTCTTATTTGTATATCAGTAGAACTAACTTAGTTATATAATTAGAACTAACTTAGTTTAACTAACCAAGTAATTATAGAAGTGCCAGTCCGTGCCATTAACCAATATATAATAATTCAGTGAAATAGTAAATATTTTGTATGAATATAACTTTAATGATAAACTTGCATTATCATCATTCATCACTTTCACCATACCTTTGCCATAATTATATATATCTAGCCTTTTCGATTTTGTTTGATTATCCAAAATGATGTTTTAGCAAAATAATTGTTTTATATTAAGTGATATTTTCCATTTTTGACGCAAAATTATATTTTTCTTTTTTTAGTGACTATTTGAGTTATGTATTTTGTTTTATTATTCTGTGTAGAAAAATTAAACATCTTTTAAAGTGAAATAGAAGAAATATTGAGAAAAATGTTGAAAAAGTGTATTGAGAAGATTAAGAAAACATAGAAAGAATAAGACTTTTTCTTTCTTTTATCATTTTTTTTAGGTAAAATGAAAAGTAATTATTCATCTAATGTAATCTAATATTTTGATTGAATGATCTCTCAGTTTCTACATAGATTGTTTTGGATTTTTTTCCGGTTCAATCTTTTATCGTTCTTAGTCTTCGAACTATGGTATACTTACAAGTAAAATTCAAAAGTGATTGAAAAAGATGCTCAGGGTGCTCTTGACGGTGTGAAGAACAGCCTTGGTATATATATATGAACGAGAAGAAATGAGAATACTCATACTTCTCTACTATTTACTTAAATATTTTAAGAATAATTTATGGTTTTCGGAAAGTTTTTGGTTTCTCCAAATTATGTTTGTAATAAGATTATTTATTTTGAAATATTTTGTGATCATGTGATATGTTGTAACATCACAGCCTTCAATATTCTAATTAGCATTCTATTATTAGAAAACTGACCGTCTAGCTAGTCCTACAAGTGCTACCTCGAGCCTTAAACGAATGACGTGGACTTTAATATAATTGAACAACTTCGTTGAACTGGATATGATCTCATGTAGTACATAAAGTTTGTGTTTCGCTGCAGTACACAAAAACACCAATCTCGCTTAGTACATACGGGAACATGGACTATTTAATTAAAAATATATTAGCATTGTTTTTGTATTACAATCACATGAAAACTAAAGACAACTATAATTATTTAAAAGTCCTGAAAAAAGTATCCGGGAACCCCAAAAAGATACGATTTAGTACGATTCGTTAACAGTACACAGTAGTAGTACAAGCAAACATTGTACTGCTTTCTAACCAAAGACACACGACAATGTCTTATAAATGATGTTTGTGTTTATCTCCATGATGATAAAGAGCAAGAAGACTTTTTTTTTCCTGAGTTTGAATGAACATCATTGAGTGCAGCGTTGATGTAATTTACTCTTTTTTTTATTCCATTGTTAATGAATGGATTAAAAGAAATCTGCATCAGCGTTGCGTTCAATTATGTTTTTCTAATTTTCAGGAACACTTATAGAAGGAAAAAATCACATTAAAACCCCTCAAATTTATAGTATTTTCGATTCCTACAACAAACTTTCACCATACAAAATAATCAAGAAAACACTCAAAAAGGTTTCAATGTGCGAGGTTAGTCTCATTACCGGAATTGTGAACAATTTCGTTTGAAAATAGTGACGTGTTTCAAAATTTATTTATTTTTAAATTTTATTAGCCTTTTTAAATATAGTAGTAACATGAAACGTGAGGTACCGTAACAAGTGTGGATAGGTTGCAGAAAAAAAATATTTTTAAAAAAATTCGGTTTACAGTAAACAAACTTTTTGGTTGAGAAAATAATTTTGAAGCAATGTCACTATTTTAAACGGAAAATAAGCATGTCTATAATGAGATTAATGTCGAGCATTTGAATTGTTGTTATTTGAGTTTTTGGTTTTCTAAGTTATTTTGTATGTTGAAGGTGTATTGTAGGAATCGAAAACATCATAGGTTTTCGATTGAAACTTATAACGACTCTCAAGATTTTTTATTGAGATTTTTCCCTTTATCAATTTTAGGAATATAAATTGTTGGTTTGTTTCTGTTACCAAATTTTTTAATTGATCTTGTGTTCGAAGCTGACTAATTTGTGAAAGTTTTACGTACTTTGTTTCTGAAATATCTTAAAATTTGCATAAGTAAAACAGAAAATGCAGATACTGTGTGCTCGTTTGCTCGAGGTCGTCGATACAGACAGTCTCCCCAGGCTTAAATGTGTACCAACGGGCACTTGNTTTTTTTTTTTTTTTTTTTTTTTTGGATAACCCAGGTATTTTAAGCTTAATGGGCCAAACTAGCCCACTACGTGCGTCCCGAAGGCGACAAGAGTAGTTCATAGAGGCCGCATAGCCCGATTTTAAATTGTCTGCTATGGCCACTTAAGGTGTTTGCAGCCGTGGGGATTCGAACCCGGGATTATTGGGAATTTCACCCTCTGCCCGAAATCCTTCCTACCACTAGCCCACCTATGAGTGGTTACAAATTATCATGTTTAACAGAAAAGATTTTTATTTTATTTTAGTACAACTATTTAGCAAGGTTCAATTAGCTTTTTCAATTAATTAATAAACTATTGATCAAGGTTAAATTAGTTTTTTCAACTATTGACACTTAATGGTTTACTTTTTCAACTATTGATACTAATTAAAGCATGGTTTACCTAAAAAGGGCTGGCTACGTAAACCCCCATATACAATAGTCATTCAAGCCGGATCCCACTATACTTTCGTTCTCTGCCTAATTCACCCTCTAAAAATAAAAAACTTCCTAATTCCCCCTCCAAATTATAAAATTCATCCTAATTAATCAAATTCGATTATAATCTTTAATTACTTTTTAAAATCATGTAATCGTGTTCAATTTTTCACGTTTATAGTAACGTAATTCTAAATGAAAACCGTTTGCGTTTACATGATTTTAAAACACAATTAAGAATCGGGTTACTGTAAACGTGAAAATTGAACGCAATTACAAGATTTTAAAACACAATTAAGGATTTTAATCGAATTTGATTAATTAGGATGAATTTTATAATTTAGAGGGGGAATTAGGAAGTTTTTTATTTTTAGAGGGTGAATTAGGCAGAAAACGAAAGTATAGGGGATCCGGCTTGAATGACTATTGTATAGGGGTGTTTACGCAGTCAACCCTATTAAAAATCACCATGTGATCTTTCCTGTGTTTTTCTCTACTCACATGGTACTGGAAATCATTTTCTTGTAGATCATTCATCGTTAAGCATGCTTAACTTTAAAATTCTGATAAAATATTTTACCAAAAAAAATAAGTGCACTTTGTTGACTTAATTAACCAAATCAATCTCTTAAATTATTCTCATGTACCACTACATTTAAAAGAAATCGGGATGTTACAATGAACTTCGGTGTTAAAGCCCAAATAGTAGAAATTCAAGCCTAATAGCAATTTTCCTCTCCAACGAGAGACAGGTTTATTCCTTGCTTCACTACAGTAAATTCATTAACACTATATTTGATTCGATCTTGTTTTAATATCTAAAGTAGTGGACTAAATGGACTACGCACAACTCATTTGAAAAGGTATGTCAAAGCATTGCGAATTTATACATTGAAAAGAAAGGAAGCTGATTTAGGAACTTTGAGACTGTGATATCTTATTCATTTTTGTAAGTGACTTTATGATGGGATTAGAAAGTGAACATTTTTGGTTGGGAGAGCGAACAAACCAAGGATTCGGAGGTTGATGTATTTAGGATAGAAATATAACCTATTGCCTATTGGTATCCTATAATTGTACGTATATATGTAACGTATCCCTTATAAGATATTGTCCTTTATCTTTGTCTAGCTAGGGTTGGGAGTGTCAATGGAGAAGGTGGTTAGTGTTTATTGCATTATCTACATTTGAACTAATAGAATATATCAAGTCTTACCCATTAATATAATAACAAGAAGTATATAACACCATGTAGGTTATAGTTTTCACTTTTCACTATAATAATTCTAATAATTCGATGAGAGACTCTTCGCACTCACATGGACTTATTAGTTTTGTGGATTATACAAACATTATTCAAATAAACATTTTATTACAACTGGTAACGTATCTGAAAATCATAATGAAGGTTAGAGGTGTAGGAACGATTTTCATTGACATAGTTTTTTTTTTTTTTTGGAAAAATCCATTGACATAACTTAGAACAATATACAAAAAAAGACTAAAGTGCCATAGTTTATACAGGATGATAATAATACTATGGGGTCTTTCTCTGTTCATTAATGATTTGTAAATTCATATAGGATTGAAAAAATCTTTATTGATTTTGAAACTAAGACATATAAATCCGTATTATGGATTTTAAAATAAAATATTTTATTCACGGAAATATGTGCGGGAAATCTATATTTCAATCATTGATTTAAAGATCTTGTTATTTCCATGGATATAAACATATTTTTATTTTTTTGGGCAAAAATATATTATTTTAAAATCTATATGGATATAAAACATATTATCTGTACATTGTTTTTTTGTGGGTAAAAATTTATTATTTTGGTAATAAGATTTTAAAATCTTAACCTGCGTAAACGTCCGCAAGGACGCTATTAGACAATAAACACATACATGTAAATTAATATATTTAAATATGTTTTGTTTGGTTAATTTAACTTTTAGTTTAAAGAAACGAAACTTAAATTTTTTTTTAGATATACAAACATAAACTATTATATGTAAATATATCAATTTTTGTTAGTTTTTCTATTATATTAAGGAAAAACAGTTAACATTTGTTTGTGATAAAAGTTAATGGATTGACAAAAGAAAAAAACTATTCTTATAAAACCACATATATATATATATATATATATATGTAGAATTGTCTCTTAACAATAATAAAATATTAGTGTATAACAATTAACAATTATATACAATTACATAGATAACAAATTAACTCAGCTCTTATTACAATATAACTATTATAAAATGAAATTAGTTTGATGACTTAGCTTTTATGGCTTAATCCATAAGCTGAAAAGAAAAACATGTTAAACATTTGTTAGTTTTAGAAAGCATAAAAGCTCATTGTAGTCGATTCCATTATAGCCTTTGCCCCTCCGGTTTACGAAGGCCTTCTATTCCCAGGCCCCGCCCTCAGCATATACCCAAGAAACATTTGTATTGAGCCTCAGTTTTTGCTTCAGCTCTTTAGGACCTATTTTTAAAAAATTATAATGTTTTTTAAGAGCTGAGAATTAGAAATTGGGGGTCCACATTCAAATCTGTCTCAATAATTTACATTTTTATATTAAGGAAAATAAAAAACCCAAGTTATTTTTATAAAAGAGATAAAAAATTTTTTTAATAAACTCCAAAAGGGCCAAAAAAATTTTTTTGTATCGGGTCCAACATTCTTCAGGGCCGGTCCTGTCTATTCCACGATCCTACAAACCTCAATGGTTTATCAGAACTTTTTGTTAAATATAGTCCATTAAATCTGGCAGACCATTCACGTAGTTGACCACATCGAGGAAACCACGCTCCTCCGTATACTCTAGTTACATAAAAATTCTCCATTTTGTGCCCATATCGGAAATTACAAATCCATTGTGTTTGTTTGCCGAGCGCGTCGTGGAATGTAATGAGATATGGATTAGCGTTGAAGTGTAAGTCATGGACCTCTAGATGATTGTTTTTGGAATGACAATGGATTTTGAGAGTTTCACCAGGAGCGAGCTCGTTACGAATTACAACTCGATTTTTTTTGCAAGCTTCATTTAGATCAGAATACATAGCAAGAACTAATATAAAAAATATGAGATGATTCATTTTTTTTCTGGATATTAAGATAATTATCTTAGTAATAAGTATTTATAATAGTTTTGTGTGGAAGACATTTTAACTTCGTTACTTTAATACTATTTTTTTATTGGTTGAGCTAAATTTAAGGACAAACATTAACCAATGAAACTTATGGTGAGAGAAGAATTTAGCATCAAAAAGTATTTTTGACCAATAAAGTCAAACCAAATGAATTAATCTTACTAATTATTGTTGACCATGATATACCCAAGACCAAACAAAAAATGTAAGATCTAACAAAAGACATGCAAATGTATTATTATAACAATATATTTGGTAGATTTATGGATTGGAATACAAAATGTAATAACATAAATAACCCAAAAATTTAGTTTCTCATAACATATATTTCGATTTTTGTTAGACGTATTTTATTTTCCGTTCTAATATTTGCATGCAATATAAAACATCATAGAAATTAGTTTGTGATTTGGCTCAAAATCTCTATCCCTACTTATAACCAGATAACCAAGAAAAATATATATTGGAACATGACTTGTACAGGAAAAAAAAAGAACATGATCAAGAGGCGAATTGCAAAACCACGAACTTTATTTTATATGTTCATTTAGAGATTTTTTTTTGTTTTATTTCTAGTTTTATTTTGGGAGATTTGCAAAAATACCCTTTCAGCCATGCCCTTATGCAAAAATGCCCTTTCACTTTGTCACTTTGCAAAAATACCCTCACTTTGTATTAGAAGGACCAAATTGCCCTTATTGATCAAAACCCTATCATCAAGACTCAAAACTCTATCTTCTTCAAAAATTTCCCGCAAAAATTTTCCCGCCAAAAATTTCGAAATTTTTCCCGCCAAAAATTTCGAAATTTTTCCCGCAAAACAAAAATTCAAAATTTTCCCGCCAAAAAATCCGAAAATTTTCCCGCCAAAAAAACCATATAAAAACCATGTAAAAACCATATAAAAACCATATAAAAACCATGTAAAAAAAAACCATATAAAAACCATGTAAAAACCATATATTTTCTTAGTTGAGATTACGATTTGATATTCGTTCATCATTGTTTATGATTCAAGAAAAATATTAGATGAAAAAAATTATTTTAGGTGAAAAACTATATAAATACCATGTAAAAGCCTTATAAAAACTTTATAAAAGCATTAGAAAAAGTGTTAAACCTTGTAAAAGCCTTATAAAGTTATAAGGGAGTGAATCTTTTGATTGAAACACAAGCTCATTATCATCATCTTATAATAATTATCATATAAAAACCATGTAAAAATCTTATAAAATCTTACAATAATTGTCATATAAAAACCATGTAAAAACCATATATTTTCTTAGTTGAGATTACGATTTGATATTCGTTCATCATTGTTTATGATTCAAGAAAAATATTAGATGAAAAAAATTATTTTAGGTGAAAAACTATATAAATACCATGTAAAAGCCTTATAAAAACTTTATAAAAGCATTAGAAAAAGTGTTAAACCTTGTAAAAGCCTTATAAAGTTATAAGGGAGTGAATCTTTTGATTGAAACACAAGCTCATTATCATCATCTTATAATAATTATCATATAAAAACCATGTAAAAATCTTATAAAATCTTACAATAATTGTCATATAAAAACCATGTAAAAACCATGTAACCTTACAATAATTACCATGTAAAAACCATATAAAACCTTAAAATAATTACCATATAAAAACTAAGTAAAAACAATATAAAACATATAAAACCATGTAAAACCATGTAAAAACCATGTAAAACCCATATAAAAATAATATAAAAACCATATAAATACCATATAAATACCATATAAATACCATGTAAAAGTTATATAAATATCATATAAATACCATGTAAAAATCATATAATAGCCTTATAAACTCTTACAATAATTATCTTATAAAAACCATATAAAAACCATATAAATACCATGTAAAAACCATATAAATAGCATGTAAAAATCATATAAATACCACGTAAAAATCATATAATAGCCTTATAAACTCTTACAATAATTATCTTATAAAAACCGTATAAATACCATGTAAAAATCATATAAATACCATGTAAAAATCATATAATAATAGCCTTATAAACTCTTACAATAATTATCTTACTAAAACCATATAAAAATCATATAAATACCATGTAAAAATCATATAATAGCCTTATAAACTCTTACAATAATTATCTTATAAAAACCATATAATAGCCTTATAAAATCTTACAATAATTAAACCTTACTAATGCGTTTATTAGGTTTTTATAAGGCTTTTACATGGTATTGAGCTCCATTTTTTTTTTTTTTTTGGTCAAACTAAGATTCATTCAAATTTAAAAGAGTTCAGCCTCAACATAAAGAGGATACAAAAGGCTACTACGAGCCACCAACCAAACGACCAACATATTGATCGAACAAATGGTAAAGCTAAAACAACAATAATTCAAAAGGAGACAGAGAGATAAAAGGGAGCTAACAAGCTCAACCGAAATAACATCCAACCAAAGGCAATCAAGAAGGAAAACACCGGAGATAGAGTCCGAGTTAATCGAAGCGATTTCGGAACCATCCTTTGCTTCCAAGGAGGCCTTCAAAGCATGACCTACTGATGGAATGCATTGTTTGAGAATCGATGATATCGAGTTTACGCATCTTAACGGCAAAGTTCTTGTAAACCTTGTGAATTTCAGGAGATTCTGTCTTTGAACTGATCTGTTGTTGGTTCAATCGTGAGTGGTTTCAGCTCTTGTAATGGAGTCTCTGATTCCTCAAGAATGGTGCACAATTCACCTGTTCTTGCGTTCCTTAGTTCTGTTTTCAATTTCTCAATCACATCATCATGCTCAAACTCATCATCATCTGAATCTGACCACTCATTAAAATCATTTACCTCTTCTTGTTCATCAAAACCCATATTCAACTCTTCTTCTTTGTCTTCTTCTCCATAAGCAAAGTTAGAAATCAGTAAACTTGGCTTGAGTTCTATAAACCCATCATCATCATCATCATCTTCACCACCAACAAAATTCTCGTGATCTAACAATTCATTTAAAACACCACAACTCATGAGCTCATAAACCAACATCTCTTCTTTCACGTGTTCCTTTATCAAACCCTCTTATTCTGATTTCTCCAAAACCATGGAACTCGTGTTTTCATCAGAGAAACTCACCGTCTTCTTCTTCTTATTCTCTTCCTCATGAACAGTAGCAGAGTAATCATGAAACTTAAGGCTAAAAGCTTTAGGTTCTTCTACAAAACCAACGATACTTTTGTCGGAATAAAATTCGCATCTCTTGCTAATCAACACTACTTGTTTAATATTCATATATGAATTATTTTTTTGAGATATGTTAAAGACTAATTAATCAATTCACATACGTGACCACAAACACATGATGCTACTAGTCTGAAATTGAAATTTCCATGTACGTTTCCGCTTATGTTTTTATTCACAAAAGCTTTTGAGTTTATCAAAAAAAAAAAAAGTCTTACACAATATATATTTTAGATTGGTATTTCAAAATGGGATCAATGGAGCTAACAATTTTTTTTCTTTTTGATGAAATTTCAAATTGTATTAATCAAATTATCAAAATAAATTTAATAAATAATTAAATTTTTAACTATTAAATGGATTTACCTTCCATCTCCATGGATTAAATGATAATGGATCATCGTATGTTTCTTGACTCAAGTGCATAAGAGGATAACCCATGAAGGTCCAACCTTTTGGAATTGTGTAACCTGCACGTCCAATTTCACAACTTTCTCGTTTATTTATATATGAAAATCTTTTATAAAATATTATCCTTTTTTAAGTTTTGTCTGATCAAAAAAATGTAGATGTGGAATCATTATTATAAAATATTATCCTTTTTAAGTTTTTATAGATGGGGGACTTTCATGGAGTATTATTATAACGCTTACCTCGAACTTCCAAGTCCTCGCTAGCTACTCTAAGAATTGAGGGGAATGTACCTATGATTCGTAACGACTCATTGATCACCTGAAAGCATACACAAATTAATAAGTCCAAGAAAAAAAAGGGACTAATTATAATAATTACTCGTTTGTTCATCATTAGATAGTTTTGAAGGAAAAAGGAGAATAAGTTCCTATTTTAGTTAACTTAGAGCATATGTAGTGGTAGTCTTTCACATGAGTCTCTCAACATTATATATTAATTTTCTTTCAAACCAAAAATAATAAAATATTATAGGGTTCTCAAAATTTGTGAATCCCTCTCAATATTTTAT
Organism: Erysimum pusillum; assembly: GCA_900406355.1. Classification (NCBI taxonomy): domain Eukaryota; kingdom Viridiplantae; phylum Streptophyta; class Magnoliopsida; order Brassicales; family Brassicaceae; genus Erysimum; species Erysimum pusillum. The sequence continues at coordinate 5,259 of OVBW01000208.1, read as the reverse complement.
TATTTTTAATTATTTATAGTTTTTTGAGAGACTTCCATTGTGTGGATGCTCTTATATTATACAAGAGGATTGTCTATTTCCAAATTATTATTTTTCGAGCTTATAAAATAATTTTCTTAGGATTGTATTTACCATTCATAGATTTCATAAAAGAAAAGCTATTTAATTGGAGATTAAATCAAATTTTGTTCTTCTATTTTATGCTCNAATTTTTTTTTTTTTTTTTTTTTTTACGAATTACTTAAATTCACAAAAATCACAAATAGTTCTTTTTTTTTATATAAAAATATAACAAATAGTTTCATACCATTTGGGTAAAAGTCATGGATTGGTAGTCCTATTTGTTATATTGGACGACATTGTCTACGTTCACAGTCTCTCCTTCACGCTCCATTTCTCGATATATGATATCAACAAACTCGCCAAGCTCCTCTCCTAATGCTCTCTTCTTTATTATGATCTTCTTCATTAACGCCAACATATTCTTTCCCGCCTGTCATGTAAAGAAAATTTACTAGGGTTTATAATTTGCATTAGCAAAAGGTCGCATGTTAGTGTAATCAATGGCAGATCTAGAAAAAAATTTTTAGCGGGGTAATAAGTTATTTAAGAAATAACATAAACTATAATAGAATCTGATACTACGAAAAAAGAGTTTTTAAGTATCTTTGAATAGTATATAAGTTTATTTATAAAATGAAGAAAAAAACTTAAACTAGGGTTAATTTCGCTATACTACTCCCGAAGGCTGGATAAAATATCTGGATCTGAAAAGATCTGAATCGAACCCACCTTCAAATACTCGCTCTCAATCCGATCTAAACCCGATAAAATTAAAAATTAAAAATGTTGATTCCGTTTAGTTAACCCGTAAAAAATTGCATTTGTAAACTAAACCTTGATTGGATAGGTTTACTTTACAATGCAATCCAAACTATTTTCACCAAAATTTTGGTTTTTTGGTGAAGAAACAACTCAAACTATTAATTGACTCGCTACATAATCGAAACTATTAATTAAGTTTAATATAATTTGACATAGGACCTTTTTGTTAGTTTTTGGTCTGCCTTTGATCATGAAAACACGTACCTTTAACGTTCGATATAATTCCGTGCCAGGGATACTATATGCTAACTTAAACCAGCCATTCGGGAAGGAGGTCCAACAGGTTTCGAGTTCTTTTGCGGTGTCAGGGTCCATGTCTCCCATAACTTTCCTCGCAAAAGATTTAACTATAATCTGCGCAGCGATATTTTTTATGTTAGATCCTGAGTTGATCACGATATATATTTTTTTTTTTTGATAAAGGTGATCACGATATTTAGATAATTGTATTATGGCAAATCATAGTGTTTGAATATTATACTTTGCTTGCTGTCTCCTTGACATCAAAACCGCCATTTGTAGCTCCTACCTCCATTTGGTTGTAAGCCAAGAGATCCATATCTTGTATCATCCTTAGTTTCAAACTTTGTGAACCCAACAACTTGGACGCTATGTTCCGAGCATGTTTGTGTGTCTCCTTACCCTGAGTAAACATGTTGTTTTTTCCGAATACACGCGATACACTCTCAGGAACACCATTAACAGAACTCGCCTTTGCTATCTCCATGTTCAATTCACTATCCGTCGAGATGATAACTTTAGCTCCAAATACACTAGTCCGAAAAATAGGTCCATATCTAATTTAAGAAGCAAGACATCGAAATATAAGTTAGTGGCGTGTAGCTAGCAGAGCCGACCCAGAACATAAACAACATAAGCCAAAGATTAGGTCCAAAATGATTACGAATTACTGAAAGTTAAAAAGAATAAATTTAGTACTAATTTTTTCGATAATGTTAATATGAGATTTGAACTAAAAAAAAAATTTGTTTGGTTTTGATAATTAATATTTCTGTTTGATATTACCATTGAATTTATAAGTTTATAACAATTCAAAATTTTAATTTTGAATAGAACCATCGATAAACGTTGGATCGGATCTGCGTGTATGAGAAAGAAAGATTAATCCAATATGTCTGGAAGAAATTTTAGGTGATAAAAAAACCTGATCATTCTTTTTGTCAAAAACGTTGAAAACTGAAGAGCGTCATGAGGCTTCATGAACTCGATCGTCTCTCCTATAAGCGGAAACCCCATCGAGCCTGGAGGAAGTTTTCCATTAACTTTTGGATTTCCCCATTGATAGATCCAATGGCACACCTTCAACACCAAAACTGAAACTATTAGAGGCCATAAGTCAGAGACTTGTATCATCTTTCTTTTTTCACTATTTGTGTTTCTTGATTTGTAGGTTGCATGATATTCTTTCATGCCGTGTACTTTATTTATAGGCTTATAGCAGTGTGGTGTGCATTTATTTCTTAAGATACTAGTAGTATTAAACTATAAGAAAAAAAAATGAAAAAAGCAAAATAATTACTTCACTATGAAAGAAAATTTATTTTCCTAAAAATACACATTGACAAATTAATCATTTATTCTAATTTATAATAATTATCATGTTTGTCCCCTCGTCTCTTTAAAAGCTAGCCTCTCTGAAACTTAATCTTTGGAACTGTGTGCAATTGAAAACTCATAAACTTTACTGTTAGCTAATTTAACTATAAAACTGTGTTTTAAACTTTTTATTATATTAGTTATTTTATCATTTTAAAATATTAATTATATCATTGTTAATTAATTCTCCGATTGAACAAAATTATTTTTTCTTCAAATTAATTAGGTCAGTCTCTTTAAGTAATTTGCAAATAAACTCACTTTCGTTTCATTATTTAAATTATATATATATATTTTTTTTTTTTTTCAACCAAACATTAATTAAAAGGTCACTCCCAGATTGGTTGCCCAAACTGGAGGAAAGTTGTTTACATAAGAAATATCAGAGAAAAGAGTTCTAGAAGATCGGGCTAGGCAGTCGGCCTGTAAATTATCAGAACGAGGAATACGGGAGAGCGAGAATGTTGAAAAACAATCTCGGAGCAGTCCGAATTCGTCAAGTAGGGTGGAGAACGCTGGCCACTCCTCAGGGGATGACACCATTGACACCATTTCCGCGCTGTCGGTTTCAAACACCTGACAGTCGATTCTTCTCAAGAGGACACATTCCATGGCCCAGATTAAAGCTTCCAACTCTGAATGAAGTGGGGATAAGCTCTTTCTTTGACACTTTGCCCCAAGTAGTGTCAGAGATGCTTCTCCCTGCGAATAAAACCAACCCAATCCAGACGTAGGATCCGTAGACTTCCATGAACCGTCAACTTTACAGCTTGAGATTCGTGGGCTGCTTTGATGAGTAAGTGGAACCTCGATTTCTACATTCGTGATCAATTGTGCTTCCTTCCACAACATTTGTTCTCTTTTAGCATGATTGATAATGTCACTTGGTTCCTCCTGAATACCTTGAAACACTTTATTGTTCCTTGATTTCCAAATAAGCCATATGAGCCAAGGGTAAATATTGTAATCGTCCTGCTCGTCTCCTGGTGGAGGTAATCTCCAGAACAGATAATCCAAATTGGTAAAAACCGACCGTGTTGGGAAAATGCCTGCTATTACTGGAATTGGAGACAATTCCCATATATGAACGGAGTATGGGCACTCGAAGAGCGCATGATTAATGGATTCATCCAACTCTCCACAGCGCTTACAGACGTTTTCGCACTGTACTCCACGTTGAATTAGTCTTGAAGTAACCGCTAGGGCTCCAGTTGCTATTTGCCAAATGAAATGTTGTATTATTTAAATTATATTTACTAATATAATATTAATTTAGCTAATCTAGATCTTCGTATTATTGCAAGTATTTTAAACAAAAGGGTAAACTTGGGTTAAACAGGTTCATTACACAAAGAGATCGACTCTCATCGTGATAAGAGATGGTTGACCTTATCTTCAAGTTGGTAATTAATGGATATCTTTAGTAAATCTCATCAGCAAGTATTTCAGATGAAGATATATTTCTTTGCTTTTTTTGGTCATTATTACTCTTTACTCTTTATAGAAAAAAACAATGATACTGCTTCGTAAAGATTCTTCATTTTTTGTCATCTTCCACTAAATAAAAATAGGCCAAAAACATATGACATAACACTAGAGATGATAAAATTTCTCTTAGACCAATAATTTTAAATTCCAATAGAACATATTGTTAAAATACGATCAATAGTGTATAACATAAGAACAAGAAGAGTGCAGCATTTCTTAACTAACATTGATAAATATTGATATATTAAACATTTATCAAATACGACAAAAGATATGTTAGCTGTTTATTATATTTATGATGTTATTGTATTATTTTTTAAATTAAAAATTTACATGATGTATTGTTGGTGACAAAAATAAATAAATTAAAAGATCAATTGAATTATAAAAAAAAAGAGTGATTTAGATAAACACAAGATTTTGAGATTAACTTGGTAACAACTCTACGATCGACGAAGAAGCTTATCACCTTTACACGCGGAGCTGGAGGCCTTGATGTGGGCGATGAGATGCATGATCGGTGCTAGGAATCTACATGTAGCGTTTTTGACTGACTGCTCTGACCTGGTGATGGTGTCTTATCCAACGGAGTGGCCGGCATTCACAGTTTATCTAGAAGACATTGCTACCGATAGGGAAGAATTTTTATCCTTCTTTTTATCTTTTATTCAACGAAGCGAGAATGTACGAGCAGACAAGTTGGCACGCAATGTTCGTGTCATACCGCAATGTGTTACTCTTGTAAACCACATTCTGCCAAATTGACTATTCTAAGCTAATCAATATATGAACATTAATTAATATTCCCACATGGTAACTTTGATAAATATGCACTTCACGTTGTACACATTTATAAAATTGATATATTAAATATTTCTCGAATACGACCAAAGACAAGTAGTGGTTTATTACATTTATGATGTTATTGTATTACTTTTAAAATTTAAATTTAACATAATTTATTGTTGGTGACAAAAAAAAGTTATTAAAAAATATACAGTTGAATTTAAAAAGAATAATTTAGGTAAATAACAAGATTTTGAGCAGAGTGCAGCATTTTTTAATCAACTTGATAGCAACTCTATATGAGCATTAATTAATATTCCGACAAGGTAACATTGATAAATCTGCACTTCACGTTGCATGTGCGTTTGGATTCCGTTCGGGATTTTTTGGGTTTTCAAGCTTTTGAGCGTAGACTCCACTCAGATGTTTAAGATACTAGATTTGTGACCCGCGCGATGCGCGGGATTTTACTTATAAACTATT
>OVBW01000207.1:2595-31413 GCA_900406355.1 Erysimum pusillum | reverse complement strand
GTTTTTTTTTTTTTTTTTTTTTTTTTTTGTGTGGCAATTTTCAGCGTTTTTAGTAGTTTAATTTGCTAAATTTGTGTAATTGTTCTTTAATTTGTGTATTTTAAATTGGTGTAAATGTAAGTAAACAGATTGTATATATGTATTCAAACCCATATGATTAGAATTTAATGTCGTTAAAAAAAACGTTAACGTTGGTTAAGTCACGAGTTCGAATCTACCAATAATTCAAACATGATATATTATTTGACCAACTATAAATATATGATGTATTTTTATTCCAACTGAAAAAACTTCGTTTATTAAATGTTCAAGTTTTAAATAGATCGGGTATTTTTTGGAAATTTTCTCATTGATTATGGTTAGAGTTTAAACCCAACATGGACAACCTATAAAAGATAATTCAATTATAATACACTTCTCAACCATCTTGATACAGTACAAACCAAAAGTGTCATCGTTGACAATCCATCTTTTGCATACTAGACATCTCAAATTTCTCAATTCCTCATTCGAGAATCATCATAACACATCTCAAATTGTTGTTGAGCATAATCTTTTTCACTAAAAATCACAACAGATCGAAATTTTGTCATCTTTGGCTAAAACCCTATCATACTTTAAATCTTCAAGCCAAAACAAAGATAAAACTCGACAAAAATAATTTATGTTCTTGTTCCCAATGCGGTCGCCAAATACATGTTACAATAGTGGGAACCTCGGACATGCACACTCAAGTTTTGTTAGAAAGGCTTAGAATTTGTGATCTAAGGATGGCAAAAGCTAGTACATATTAATAAAAGGGATCTCAGGATAAATGAAATCATCTGGTCTTACAAAATTACATAGAGAAGATCAGAAAATTTTAACATTCAAGAAGCAAAAAAGATCCTATACTTCTCAACACGTTTAGACCGCAACATTGGGCGATGCTGGATACTCTTCATACCCTGTGATTCCTGTAATCCTGATCCTCGTATTTGGCTGTAATATCAACACAGAATTCACAGTGTAAGTGTTGTTATTTACACAGCTCTGCGGATTCACCAGGCGTAGCAAATTACAAAAACTGATTTGAGATTGTAACAACATAGTTCGATTTCAAGGAAACTTTCAGAAACAGAAAACGGATTTATCAACAATGGAGAATACCTGTCGGTGACCGATATTTCTTCGGTACTTCTTCTTAGGCTTGTACTTGAAGACTACCACTTTATCATTCAGACCCTGCAACAAGAAAAGACATTCCGGTTATTCCAGTTTAGAGGTGACAAATTCGAAACTACAAAACCACCAATCAGAAACTTAAGGACTTACTTGATTTTCCACTACAGCATGAACAGTCGCATTAGTGACAACCGGTTTACCAATGTAAGTGTGCGTCTTTGTGCCAACAAGCAACACTTTATTAAGAACAATCTACACAAGAGAAGAATCAAAAATGTAAACTTCAGGAATCACAAGAGAACAATCTTATCATTTCATTTGTGCATACCTGATCATCGACATTTGCATCTTTCAGCCTCTGAGTGTAGAGATATCTCCCTGGAAACACTATGTATTGGCGTCCACCAACCTATTCAATTCAAGAAAACAAAACGCTAAACTAAATCAGTGATAGAGAAAGCAAAATTCAATATACACAGTCTCTCATAACAAAGCTAAACTCCAAAATCTTGAGAGTATATGCCACAGAACCACAGTCTCTCATCATCAAACTCTAAATCAACCAAAATGAAATCAAATCAAACTCATCACTAACAAGTCATCATTCATTAGGCCACAAAACACATTCTCTAAATCAATTCAAAGCAAACGCATCAAATCAACCAAACCTAGTTCCAAATTCCAAAACCTAAGAATCAAAATTGAGAATCTGTTCGTTCGTTTGAAACTAAAATCTCACCATAACAACAGCGAAAATCTCTTCTCGTTTAGGTTTATCCTCAGCGACCTCGGAAACCACCACAGCTTCGATATCGGTAGTCTCAGGTTCAGCTTCGACGACTGATTCTGCGAATTTCGGAGCGATGGGAAATGCGGTTCGAGGCGTCGACGCAGTGGAAGGAGCGAGAAAGCCAGACACAGGTTTAGCCAAATTAAGCGAAGGTTTAGAGAGAGAACAGAGGATAGTGCTCGAACGGCGAGAGTTGACATTGCAATGAGAAGCGAAAGTAGAGCAGAGAGAGATCGTCGCTGAAGAAGACGCCATTGTTTTCGCCTGAGAGAGAGCTCTGAGCTCAAAACTTTGAAGCTCGACGGAGAATAAATCGCAGTGGTATCCTATCCACTTAACTCCTAAATTACCGATTTACCCCTGTCTTCAAATTGGTTTAATTTTTATTTCTAGGCTTGTAATTTCGGTTTTCCGGTTTAGTTCGGTTCAGATTTTGCAAAATACATCCCAAGTAGTAAAACCTAAATAAATATCGGTTTGATTTGCTATTGGAGAATAATGATTTGTTTTAATTTTCAACTAATATTATAAATTTAAGTAATGTATATTTTTAGTATTTAAATTAATAATATTTATTTTGAATTTGGGTTAATTCGGTTAATTCAGTTTGATTTCACAAAGTTTGATTCAATTGGAATTCAGTTTGAAGTCACAAAATTCACTAATTGAGGTATGTTTTGGCACAAACGTATTATACAGGTATGAATCGAACATAGTGCAACAGTCAGAGTATGAATTAGCCGATTTTCCGGAATTCAGTGTAATCTCTATTTAATGATGATCCAAAATCTTCAAAATAACAAAATTCAAGTTGCAAATCCAAATTAAAAAGTATTCACAAGTACAAATCATGGAAAACTAGAGAAATCCACAACAAAATAACAAAGTTCAAGACTTCAAGCTCCAAATCTACGACAAATTACAAAGTTCAAGTACCAAACCCATGTTATTAATGGCTTAACGCTTATTCTTGATCACATATTTAATGTGTATCATGGTTTTTTGGTTCGGTTCGGTTATTAACTGTTATCCATGGATAAGATGAGATCTCTTCGGATACTTAGTAATACCTGGAGCTGGACCGAAACCTTTCTTTTGGGTTTACTTCGGTTCTGTTTTTCGATTCCTATTTTTATGCCAGGGCTAACCAAAGAAACAGAGAAAATTGTATCATTTTTTATTATAACAAAATACGGTTTTCAATTCTTGAATTCTGAATTTGGTTCGACTCGGTTCAATTAACATTCGATTTTGAAAATTCGGTATAAGCATTTTTTACACTTTAGATTATAACAAAACTCGATTTCGAATTAATGAATTCCAAATTTTGGTTTGGTTCTTTATCTTTTTTTTTGCAGCCTTACTCATTTCTTTTCTTTGGAATTTAAAAAATTTATATGAAGCAAAATTATCCATTACTAGGACAAAAATTTAGAAAGTTGCTCATCTACAAAAAAAAAAGAAATACCAAGGAAAGCAAAAAAAAAACAAACCAGAATATATTTTCTGTATCCTTAGTTCCGAAATATAAAAGAAATAAAAGAACTGAAATTGTAAATAGATGATTGGTTAGTCATCAGATTTTTGACCATCAACTCCAAAAGCATCAGCTATGTTGAAGTTCAAGTTCTTCATCATAGTTCTGCTTCTCCCAACTCCATCTCCTTTCCTCATCATTGCCGTAAACTCCGAGAAATCGATCTTTCCGTCCTACGCAATTCAAAAGCTCTCTCGGTTATATAATACAGTTACATTGAAGGAAGAAAACAAAGAGAAGAAGAAGAAGAGTGGTAAGTTACATTGTCAAGATCGATCTCCTTGATCATGTCATCAAGAGGTGTATCACATAGACCAAACTCTGTGCAAGCTGACTGAAGCTCATCAATGGTGATATATCCGCTCCCGTCTTTGTCAAAGTATGAAAATGCAGCAACTAGATTCTCCTCTCTCTCCATCTTGTTCATGTGTAGTGTTGCTGCTAGAAATTCTCCGTAGTCTATTGTACCGCTGTTGTCGATATCCGCCTGTGTCCCAAAACAAACAGATGATGTTAAAACAAAACAAAATTTTGAAAAGAGAAAGAGAGTTTTTTTTTGGTATTGGTGTTATTAATGATACCGCATCCATAAGAGACTTGATTTCTGATTCCATCAGTTCAGAGCCGACTCTCTTCAAACCCGCTTTGAGCTCTTCAAAAGTAATTGTTCCGCTGTTGTCTGTGTCTATCATTTTAAATAACTCCTTCAGACCTCCAATTTCTTCCTCTGAAAGTCTCTCAGCAATTACCTGTGAGAAAAAGTCACTTGTGTTCAGAGAAATCAGCAAACAGACTGGACATAAAGAAAAGGCGAATGTATATTACTCGAAGTCATACCCGTAAGGCCATTTTCTTAATCTTATTCATTTGAGAAAACTGCTTTAGTCGAGATAAGACTGCTGGATCAAGAGGCTTGTCTGGTGCGGCTTGTTCATCGACAATCCATGGGTGACCTATAGCATTCAGAGCAAACTCAATACTCATTATTTACAGAAATACAATTAAGAACAGTTGTTAATTCCAAACGAACAATCAAAAATAAACTTACACAAGGCTTCATGGGCAGTAATGCGTTTCTTGGGGCTCCTTTCGAGCATTTTGTAGATCAAATCTTTAGCAGCTTCTGAGATACTAGGCCATGGGTCAGATTTGAAATCTAACTTCCCCTGCAATATCTGTCTAAAGATTCCAGACTCGGTCTCTACAAACCCCAAGAGAAATAAAGGCATCATTGAAACAAAACTCAAAAACTTGTAAGTCGAAAAGGCTATAGATTTACTACACTAACCAGCCCAGAAGGGAGGAACACCGCTGAGTAAGATGTAGAGGATAACACCAGCGCTCCACACATCTATTTCAGGTCCATAACATTTCTTTAGAACCTCTGGTGCAACATAGTACGGACTTCCAACTACATCATATAGATATTGTCCTGAAGAAGCAATCAAAAACAATTAGACAATGAACCAGCATTGACCATACTCATCTGGTTTTGAGGGAATCACAGATCCAAGCCAGATACAAACACAGAATAATTCCAATCAACACATGAAGTTTCAGAGACTCCTCAATGAAGAACACCTATGCAAACAATGTTCCCTCAAAGAAAGAAACAATGCTCAAGCAGCAAACTTTGAATTCAACCAAACAGATCATCAAACCTACACATACCAAAGACCTTATTTGGATTTTCAATTCATATAAAACACAACGAACCTGTTTCTATCAAGAAACAACCGTCTTCGTTTTTAAATTCATATAAAACACAATGAACCTCTTTCTATCAACAAAACCACCTTAATTCGATTTTCAATTCATATAAAACACAACGAACCTGTTTCTATCAACAAACAACCGTCTTCGATTTTAAATTCATATAAAACACAACGAACCTCTTTCTATCAAGAAACCACCTTATTTCGATTTTCAATTCATGTAAATCATATCAAACCTCTTTCTATCAAGAAACAAACGAAATATTTGATCAAATGCAAAATAATTCCAATCAGAGACTCCTCAATGAAGAACAACTATACAACACAAAATCCCTAACCACATAGCATAGATACTGTCCTGAAGAGTAAACCAAAAAAACAATTAGAAGATGAACCAGCAGAATTAGCCATACCCATCTTGTTTTCAAGGAAGCACAGATACAAGCCAAACACAAATGCAGAATAATTCCAATCAACATATAACGTTTCAGAGACTCAATGAATCAAAGTTCCCCTAAACAAAGAAACAATGCTCAAGCACAACGAAACAAATCATCATCAAATAAACACATGCCAAAACCAGTTTCTATCAAGAAACTACCAAACATGAAAAGATTTGATCGATTCCAAGATTAATCAACCAAAAGACAAAATCGAACCTGGCTTATAGAAGACAGACAAACCAAAATCCGTAGCCTTAAGCTTCGCATCTTCTTTAGGACTATCAAACAAGAAATTCTCAGGTTTGAGATCTCTATGCATAACACCAAGAGAATGACAAGCCTCAACAACACCAAGAATCGTCTTAATAAGCTTCACAGCTTCACGTTCACTAAAATGACCTTTAGAAACAATCCGATCAAAAAGCTCACCACCTTCACAAACCTCCATAACAATATGAACAAATACCGAATCCTCATAAGTGCCTTTGATCCTAACAACATTAGGATGTTCAGAGAGATGATGCATGATCTGAATCTCACGCCACACATCCTCGTAATCCTCGCGACAAACGAGCTTGCGTTTAGGAATCGATTTGCAGGCGTAATTAGCCGATGTTGATTTCTCTGTGCAGAGATAGGTTGTTCCGAATTGGCCTTGGCCTAGCTTTTTGCCGAGGAGGTAGTGATCTCGCAATCGTGGTGTTTGATATGGAAGAACAGTGTTTGATGGACGTCTAGGGTTTGGTTTTGACTCCATTTTTTTCTTTCTTCTTCGATCTCGATTTGAAAGATTTGTGAGGAAGAAGATGATGAACAGACTTTTTCTTTGGTTCTTAAGAAGCAAATCGCTCCTTGATTCTTTCTTCCCTCTTCTCCATTTTTTTTTTGACTCTCTCTTTATTTTATCAAATCTCACTTTTTATTTTTATAATTCTATATTTCTTTTTTTTTGTTTGTTAATTTTATATAATATTAGTGACATTGCTATAACTTTAGATATAAAAAAACCAATCTCATTTTTTAATTTATAATTCGTTAATTTTATATATGGCATTAGTGATATTGATATAACTTTAAATACATAAAACCAATCTCATTTTTCTTTTATCTTTTTTTTTGTTAATTTTTTATATCATATTAGTGACTACATTGCTATAACTTTTAGATACATAAAAGTTTTATGATAAAATTAAGCTCATTTTTTTTTAATTTCTATGTCGTTTTTTTCTTGTTTTGTTAATTTTTTTGTATCATATTAGTGGCACTGTTATAACTTTAGATACATTAAACTAATTTGTTTATACAAAGTTTGTATTATAGACAAATTTTTTTTGGTTAGTGTAGTGTAAATGTGTAATTGTTTTGTTCATGTAAATATATGACTTAATTAGGTTAGACACATTTTTTTTTTAGTTGCAAAAATAGTTTCGTTGTTAAATTATAAATAAGTGGATCATTTTTTTTTATGTGTGTATTTTGTATAAATAATGTGATACCATATGAAATAACATATTATAACATTGAATAACATACTACTCCATTTGTTTAAAACTTTTTTTTTTTGTGCAACACTCCATTTGTTTAAAACATGTTCCAAATTAATGCTAATTTCTTAGGACACTCGAGTAATTCGTATCAAGATATTTCTAATTTTATCACCACTTTATTTTGCAAATAAATTCTATTATTTGGCTATTTTAGACTTTTTAGTACATATATTCTGAAACCGAAATCTATTTTATAATCATACATTAAAATGATTTTAAGAATACTTTTTTTTCCAAGACTTGTTCAATTAAATTCAGTGCATGAATCCTAAATCTATCTTAAAATCATATGTTAAATGATTTTAAATTTTGTTCTTCCAAGACTTGTTCAATCAAATTCTGTTCACGAATCCTAAATCTATCTTAAAATCATATGTTAAATGATTTTAAATTTTGTTCTTCCAAGACTTGTTCAATCAAATTCTGTTCATGAATCCTAAATCTATCTTAAAATCATAAGTTAAATGATTGAGGCGGCCGACGTAAAAGTAAAACAATCGTAATAAATAACCAAATAAAAGTATTTGCAACCAGAAGTAAAAACAAAAAAATAATATTAGAATCCAAAACCATGAAAAAAATAAAAATCCCAACTAGCCATTAGATTGGCATAAACTCGTCTGACATAATTTTATTATTGATTGGTGTAGGCTTGATTGGTGTAAGACTAGTGGGGTTTTTGGGTCGTACACAGAGAAGACTTGTGAATAATGGTGAACACGTTTATATGACTTGGCCCACTTTATCTGCACGTCTCATTCTAATTTGTGTAATGGAGAGAACAAAAGACTTTGTGATTCTGTATCCAGTTGTATTAATAAATTACTATAAGATAAACAATATCATTAGAAAAATTTAGGAACACGTTTTGAAACCGAGAGATGAGTATTATCGCCGTAACACGATTTGTTGAATTAAAAGAAGGTATCGAATCTTGACCTCTTCAAATGTCTAAATGTCGTTTTCAATAGAAGTCACTAAAAGTGTATTTAGATTATAATATATGTCCAATGTTTAAAAATAAATTGTTGATTTGATTATTATTTTTTAAAATAATATGGAATTTATTAGAGTAATATATAATATAAACTAAATAATTTCTTTAACAATAAATAAAAGGTCGTTTTCGATAATAGATCCCGATGTGATACTATAGTACTACGTTCTGGAAAGTGTTTTCATCATTCAAATTTAAAGATTGATGCATTCCATATCACCGATTTCATATTCTTTATTTTTGTATGGAATTTTTAGTGGTTTTTTTCATTTATTTATTATAAATAGCTTGTTTAGTAATGTGCAACCATTCAAATCTAAATTAAAACAAAAATACTTATTGAACTCCAAATCTTAATTTTATAGTTAAAAATAATGTAATCCATACAATTGGTGTAGATAGATTTGTTTTCTTCAATTCTTAAATTATCATCTTATATTTTTCATGCTCCATTTGCCGCTACAACCCATATTTATAACACAAATCTATTAAGTTNTTTTTTCAAAAAAAAAAAAAAAAAAAAAAAAAACTATCAAGTCTCCGTTTTCATCAAACCTATACCCACACATACGTTAGATTTAATGTCTTTTGGTCCGTCTTGTATTGTTTTTTTGCTTGTTACTTTGAAGACCATCATTTCAGTCTATGTAATTATGTAAAACTCATGGTTGACCGGTAGAGGCCGCTTATTTCCAACGGGATGGTCACTTGTACTTACTCCGTTCTCAAAGTAGGAGGAGAAACATGGGATTTTCTAGTGAAGAGAGACCATACCTCAGACGAGAACGAGCAATCAAAGAACAAGTGTTGTTTAGATTCATCATGAGATTTACAAGAGACATGTAGGAGCAACATGCATATACCATCTAATAAATCTTTCTCTTGTATGCAATATGTGCCTTGTGTTAACTTTGGTAATAAAGACATGTTTGGGAACACACCCGTTAAACCACACACCTTCATACTAGTCTGCCTTAGGACACGGAGGATTTAAGTGATGCCAAGTATCAGCGGTAAAAAAAAAAAAAAAAAAAAACGACAGCAGTTGTTAATGTTGTTATACAATACTATTAGTATACATTTGTATATGATTATTTCTTAAACTCTTAATGTATATTTTCGTCCTTCTTTAAAATAAAAAAAAGATATATATAAGTTATTAGATCTACAAAAAGATTTATTTTGATTGATTTCATGTTAAAGAAAAGACTTTAATATTTGTGATAGGAAAAATATTACAACACTGAAATATATATTTATTCGATCAAAATAGTGTGTGCAATACAAAATTTAAGCAGTTTTAGAGATTGACACACAATGACTCCATAAGTCATCTCTCTTCTTCAAATATTGTGTTTCACGGGCAATTAAGCTGGGTCTGTCAGCAATATATTTAATGAGATTATCGTGACACACTTTTCCTTCTTGGACAAGATCGTGGCAACAAGAATCAGAGATGGTTGAATTTCCAAAGACAACATCGATTATATCCAAAGCACACTTGGGAGTAATTTTAACAAGACAATATGCCATAATGATTTTGCTTCACCTTCTTCGACTGAAAATGCAGGAACAAACGCACACACCAAAGCTACTACAATGAATAGCATAGTAATCTCAGAGCTAAATTTAGCCATATCTGCTTATACTTTAAATTTATCGATCTATTCTTAATGAATGAAAAGAATGTAAGAAAGTATGTTTCTTAGTTTGTATTCAAAACATGATGTTATGTAACCTATATCTATGTGATTGAAAAGCCATAGTAACTATCAAAACATAATACAAAACTAACGTAATTAATTAATGAGAATATATCTTATTGATAAATAAATATATTGTGAACGTTAAAATTTATCATCTACATCACATTTTTCTAAATTTAATGGGCAAATTTAATGTAAGTAAAGTTGTGTGGTTCAATATCAAACAAAACTGATTTTCTTAATTTAAAAATATGCCGTAATTCTAAATTAAATTATTGGATACAAGGTTCAAACTTAAAATATTTAAAGTTTTAATGAATTAAATTATAAAGTTTAAGTACTTAGTCATGTAAGTTTATTTCTTTATGAATGTTTAAAAATTTTACTCACATTTATTGTATAAAATAAAGTTTTTAAGTATTAAAAATAATATTTTGAGAATAATATTATTATAAAATATTAATAGATTTCACTAAAAGATTTTTTTACATTCTGATATATGTGAGTGAAAATAAATTGTTAATTTGACGAGACTCTTAGAAAATAAAAAATTTTCTAGAGGAATAGATAACATGAGCTAAATAAGTTTAACATTTATGAAAAAACTTGCACTATAGTGATTAATTTGAAGGGTATGAATATGTTGGACATAGATAACTTATAATGACAAAAAAACCATTTTTTATACATAACTTATAACTTATAGATTGAACTTTAGTGAGCCAAAATGTCGATTGGACAATATTCTCAATGTTTATATGTCCACTTATGGATTGGGAGTCTAAGGAATTTAAATTTTCATTTAGACTTTAAAATATGTATTGGTTTTCAATTAACATTTGGTTAGGTTTAATAGGTTTTGATTGATGGAATTTTGAGATAAAAATAAAGATCAAAAGTATGTGTATTTTTAAAATAGACAAAAATAAGTTGTTTAGTGTTTAGTAAAATAGTTGAAATTTTTCTTTGATAACTGTAATCTAAAACAAAACCTAAATTCACTTGACAGTGTTATACAATACTATTAGTATACATTTGTATATGATTATTTCTTAAAATTCTAATGTATTTTTTTTCTCTCTCTTTAAAACTAAAAAAAAAAAAGATATATAAAAGTTATTAGATCGACAAAGAGATTTATTATGATTGATTTCATATTAAAGATAAGACATGAATATTTGTGATAAGAAAAATATTACAACACTGAAATATATATTTATTCGATCAAAATAGTGTGTGCAATACATAATTTAAGCAGTTTTAGAGATTGACACACAATGACTCCATAAGTCATCTCTCTTCTTCAAATATTGTGTTTCACGGGCAATTAAGCTGGGTCTGTCAGCAATATATTTAATGAGATTATCGTGACACACTTTTCCTTCTTGGACAAGATCGTGGCAACAAGAATCGGAGATAGTTGCATTTCCAAAGACAACATCGATTATATCCAAAGCACACTTAGGAGTAATTTTAACAAGACAACTATCCCATAATGATTTTGCTTCACCTTCTTCGACTGAAAATGCAGGAACAAACGCACACATCAAAGCTGCTACAATGAATAGCATAGTAATCTGAGAGATAAATTTAGCCATATCTGCTTATACTTGAAATTTATCGATCTATTCTTAATGAATGAAAAGAATGTAAGAAAGTATGTTTCGTAGTTTGTTTTCAAAACATGATGTTATGTAACATATATATATGTGATTGAAAAGCCATAGTAACTATCAAAACATAATACAAAACTAACGTAATTAATTAATGAGAATATATCTTATTGATAAATAAAGATATTGTGAACGTTAATATTTATCATGTACATCACATTTTTCTAAATTTGATGGGCAAATTTAATGTAAGTAAAGATGTGTGGTTAAATATCAAACAAAACTGATTTTCTTAATTTAAAAATATAACGTAATTCTAAATTAAATTATTGGATACGAGGTTCAAACTTAAAATATTTAAAGTTTTAATGAATTAA
The DNA here is from genome assembly GCA_900406355.1 of Erysimum pusillum. Taxonomy (NCBI): domain Eukaryota; kingdom Viridiplantae; phylum Streptophyta; class Magnoliopsida; order Brassicales; family Brassicaceae; genus Erysimum; species Erysimum pusillum. The sequence goes on along the minus strand of OVBW01000207.1, from coordinate 19,524 downwards.
ATTATAAAGTTTACGTACTTAGACATGTAAATTTATTTCTTTATGAATGTTTAAAATTTTTACTCACATTTATTGTATAAAATAAAGTTTTTAAGTATTAAAAATAATATTTTGAGAATAATATTATTATAAAATATTAATAGATTTCACTAAAAGATTTTTTTACATTCTGATATATGTTAGTGAAAATAAATTGTTAATTTGACGAGATTCTTAGAAAATAAAAAATTTTCTAGAGGAATATATAACATGAGCTAAATAAGTTTAATAATTATGAAAAAACTCGCACTATAGTGATTAATTTGAAGGGTATGAATATGTTGGACATACCATTTTGTATACATAACTTATAACTTATAGATTGAACTTTAGTGAACCAAAATGTCGATTGGACAATATTCTCAATGTTAATATGCCCACTTATGGATTGAGAGTCTAAGGAATTTAAATTTTCATTTAGACTTTAAAATATGTATTGGTTTTCAATAAACATTTGCTTAGTTTTAATAGGTTTTGATTGATGGAATTTTGAGATAAAAATAACGATCGAAACTGTGTATAAGTATGTGTATTTTTAAAATAGACAAAAATAAGTTGTTTAGTGTTTAGTAAAATAGTTGAAAATTTGCTTTGATAATTGTAATCTAAAACGCAACCTAAATTCACTTGACAGTGTTATACAATATTATTAGTATACAATTGTATATGATTATTTCTTAAACTCTTAATGTATATTTTTTTCCGTCTTTAAAATAAAAAAATATATATAGAAGCTATTAGATCTACAAAGAGATTTATTTTGATTGATTTCATATTAAAGATAAGACATGAATATTTGTGATAGGAAAAATGTTACAACACTGAAATATATATTTATTCGATCAAATAGTGTGTGCAATACATAATTTAAGCAGTTTTAGAGATTGACACACAATGACTCCATAAGTCATCTCTCTTCTTCAAATATTGTGTTTCACGGGCAATTAAGCTGGGTCTGTCAGCAATATATTTAATGAGATTATCGTGACACACTTTTCCTTCTTGGACAAGATCATGGCAACAAGAATCGGAGATAGTTGCATTTCCAAAGACAACATCTATTATATCCAAAGCACACTTAGGAGTAATTTTAACAAGACAACTATCCCATAATGATTTTGCTTCACCTTCTTCGACTGAAAATGCAGGAACAAACGCACACATCAAAGCTACTACAATGAATAGCATAGTAATCTGAGAGATAAATTTAGCCATATCTGCTTATACTTGAAATTTATCGATCTATTCTTAATGAATGTTAAGAATGTAAGAAAGTATGTTTCGTAGTTTGTTTTCAAAACATGATGTTATGTAACCTATATATATATATGTGATTGAAAAGCCAAAGTAACTATCAAAACATAATACAAAACTAACGTAATTAATTAATGAGAATATATCTTATTGATAAATAAATATATTGTGAACGTTAAAATTTATCATCTACATCACATTTTTCTAAATTTAATGGGCAAATTTAATGTAAGTAAAGATGTGTAGTTAAACATGAAACAAAACTGATTTTCTTAATTTAAAAATATGTCATAATTCTAAATTAAATTATTGGATATAAGGTTTGAACTTAAAATATTTAAAGTTTTAATGAATTAAATTATAAAGTTTAAGTATTTACACATGTAAATTTATTTCTTTATGGATGTTTAAAAATTTTACTCACATTTATTGTATAAAATAAAGTTTTTAATTGATAAAAAATAATATTTTTCCCATAATATTATTATAAAATATTAATAGATTTCACTAAAAGATTTTTTACATTCTGATATATGTGAGTGAAAATAAATTGTTAATTTGACGAGAGTCTAAGAAAATGAAAAAATTTCTAGAGGAATATATAACATGAGGTAAATAAGTTTAACAATTATGAAAAAAACTCACACTATAGTGATTAATTTGAAAGGTATGATTATGTCGGACATATATAACTATAATGACAGAAAAAACCATTTTTTATACATAACTTATAACTTATAGATTGAACTTTAGAGAGCCAAAATGTCGATTGGACAATATTCTCAATGTTAATATGTCCACTTATGGATTGGGAGTCTAAGGAATTTAAATTTTCATTTAGACTTTAACATATGTATTGGTTTTCGATAAACATTTGGTTAGTTTGAATAGGTTTTGATTGATGGAATTTTGAGATAAAAATAAAGATCGAAATTGTGTATAAGTATGTGTATTTTTGAAATAAACAAAAATAAGTTGTTTAGTGTTTAGTAAAATAGTTGAAAATTTTCTTTGATAATTGTAATCTAAAACGCAACCTAAATTCACTTGACAGTGTTATACAATACTATTAGTATACATTTGTATATGATTATTTCTTAAACTCTTAATGTATATTTTTTTTCGTCTTTAAAATAAAAAAAGATATATAGAAGCTATTAGATCTACAAAGAGAGTTATTTTGATTGATTTCATATTAAAGATAAGACATGAATATTTGTGATAGGAAAAATGTTACAACACTGAAATATATATTTATTCGATCAAAATATTGTGTTCAATACATAATTTAAGCAGTTTTAGAGATTGACACACAATGACTCCATAAGTCATCACTCTTCTTCAAATATTGTGTTTCACGGGCAATTAAGCTGGGTCTCTCAGCAATATATTTAATAAGATTATCGTGACACACTTTTCCTTCTTGGACAATATCGTGGCAACAAGAATCGGAGATAGTTGCATTTCCAAAGACAACATCGATTATATCCAAAGCACACTTAGGAGTAATTTTAACAAGACAACTATCCCATAATGATTTTGCTTCACCTTCTTCGACTGAAAATGCAGGAACAAACGCACACACCAAAGCTACTACAATGAATAGCATAGTAATCTGAGAGCTAAATTTAGCCATATCTGCTTATACTTGAAATTTATCGATCTATTCTTGATGAATGAAAAGAATGTAAGAAAGTTTGTTTCGCGGTTTGTTTTCAAAACATGATGTTATGTAACCTATATATATGTGATTGAAAAGCCATCGTAACTATCAAAACATAATACAAAGCTAACGTAATTAATCAATGAGAATATATCTTATTGATAAATAAATATATTGTGAACGTTATAATTTATCATCTACATCACATTTTTCTAAATTTAATGGGCAAATTTAATGTAAGTAAAGTTGTGTGGTTCAATATCAAACAAAACTGATTATCTTAATTTAAAAATATGTCGTAATTCTAAATTAAATTATTGGATACGAGGTTCAAACTTAAAATATTTAAAGTTTTAATGAATTAAATTATAAAGTTTAAGTATTTAGACATGTAAATTTATTTCTTTATGAATGTTTAAAAATTTTACTCATATTTATTGTATAAAATAAACTTTTTAATTAATAAAAAATAATTTTTTTCCCATAATAATATTATAAAATATTAATAGATTTCACTTAATTTTTTTTTACATTTTGATATATGTGAGTGAAAATAAATTGTTAATTTGACGAGAGTCTAAGAAAATGAAAAAATTTCTAGAGGAATATATAACATGATCTAAATAAGTTTAACAATTATGAAAAACTCACACTATAGTGATTAATTTGAAAGGTATGATTATGTCGGACATACATAACTATAATGATAGAAAAAACCATTTTTTATACATAACTTATAACTTATAGATTGAACTTTAGTGAGCCAAAATGTCGATTGGACAATATTCTCAATGTTAATATGTCCACTTATGGATTGGGAGTCTAAGGAATTTAAATTTTCATTTAGACTTTAAATATGTATTGGTTTTCAATAAACATTTGGTTAGTTTTAATAGGTTTTGATTGATGGAATTTTGAAATAAAAATAAAGATCAAAATTGTGTATAAGTATGTGCATTTTTAAAATAGACAAAATTAAGTTGTTTAGTGTTTAGTAAAATAGTTGAAAAATTGCTTTGATAAGTGTAATCTAAAACGAAACCTAAATTGAACTTAAATTCACTTGACAGTGTTATACAATACTAGTAGTATGCATTATGATTATTTCTTAAACTCTTAATGTATATTTTTGTCCGTCTTTAAAATAAAAAAAGATATAAGTAATTAGATCTACAAAGATATTTATTTTGATTGATTTCATATTAAAGAAAAGACATGAATATTTGTGATAGGAAGAATGTTACAACACTGAAATATATATTTATTCGATCAAAATAGTGTGTGCAATACATAATTTAAGCAGTATTTGAGATTGACACACAATGACTCCATAAGTCATCTCTCTTCTTCAAATATTGTGTTTCACGGGCAATTAAGCTGGGTCTGTCAGCAATATATTTAATGAGATTATCGTGACATACTTTTCCTTCTTGGACAAGATCGTGGCAACAAGAATCGGAGATGGTTGCATTTCCAAAGACAACAGCGATTATATCCAAAGCACACTTAGGAGTAATTTTAACAAGACAACTATCCCATAACGATTTTGCTTCAACTTCTTCGACTGAAAATCCAGCAACAAACGCACACGCCAAAGCTACTACAATGAATAGCATAGTAATATGAGAGCTAAATTTAGCCATATCTTCTTATATTTGAAATTTATCGATTTATTCTTAATGAACGAAAAGAATGTAAAAAGGTATATTTCGTATTTTGTATTCTAAACATGATGTTATGTAACCTATATATATGTGATTGAAAAGCCATCGTAACTATCAAAACATAATATAAAAGTAACGTACTTAATTAATGAAAATATATGTTATTGATAAATAAATATATTGTGAACGTTAAAACTTATCATCTACATTATATTTTTTCTAAATTTAATAAACAAATTTAATGTACGTAAAGATGTGTGGTTCAATATCAAACAAAACTGATTTTCTTAATTTTAAAATATACCGTAATTTGAAATCAAATTATTGGATATGAGGTTTAAACTTAAAATATTTAACGTTTTAATGAATTAAATTACAAAGTTTAAATATTTAGACATCTAGATTTATTTCTTTATGAATGTTTAAAAAGTTTACTCACCTTCATTGAGCCAACCTTTGGGGTTCAGATGGCGCAACGAAGACTTATTGAGAAGAATCAAGAAGCCAATATTCGGAATGGAGAGGACATACATTACATTGTTTTGTATGGGTTAGTTATATAAAAGCCGAGCCTCAAACATGTCTCTGCTCTTTGTACTGTAACATTTGTTTGAACGACAGTGATTTCTTGGTAACATGTGTTACAGTATTTTCCAAAACCTCATTCAACCTTCAAAACACACATCTTTATCCATACATATGTAAATCTATGCATACTATATCAAAGTTTCAAATCTTGGCTATATTTGTCTTCTAGTTTGTTGTTACAGATAAAGTAGATACAAAAATAAGACTTAGAGGAAACAGAGATGAAATAGGGTGCAAGTGCAAAAGGAAAAATGAAGGTATGTTTTATGGTAAATCATTTCATATCTTGATAACATGTAAATGTGTTCAAAGTTGCTTACATTTAGGCTATCAAATGGGTTAACCCACTATATCTTTCATAAATCTTCACACCCTTTTTCTATTTGAGTCAATGTGAAAGGACAATGTTACCCTGAATTAAATATTCACTACATCTATGTTTATAAAAAAAAAAACTAATAATTTACATAATTTATGTAGTTTTTTGGAAAATGTGCAAAATCTTTACACTACAAATAAATTGAAACATATGGAGTATGTGATATTGATTAAATACTATTTGATAGCATTTTTAAGAATCTAAAGTTTCAAGGATCTCGATCGTAAGTCTAATTCAATTTTCATCTTCTAATGCACGACGAAATTATCATGAAGAAATCTTTTGTGGTCAGCTATTTATCAGATATGTTGGAAATACGTTGGAAATGATCGTGATCAATTTGGGATGGGCAGATTTTCCAAATCCCACAAAATACCAATTATGGCACTCAAGTAATCAATGCCAGCATGCCCATCGGTTTCCATATACTCGGAAGCTATAATTTTCTCCACCCGTTTCTTGAGATCTGGACGATTCCCCACAACTATGAATTTTTCGATACAATTCCTTAATGACACATTTACAAGCTCATCTGAGGTTTCCTTGGACTGTTTCTTCGTGTTTCTAATGATGGTAGGTGCTTTACCTTTGACCCAAGATGATTTTTTCAAAGGCTTATCGATGGGAGCCTTGGTACTACTCAGATAAGGATTAGAGCGCCCAGATAAACGCAAACATAAACTCGAAATTTCCACCAATTCTTCATCAGTAATCCCTGGATTATGATGGATGATGCAAGCTCTCTCTGATTTTCTTCTGCATAGCGACCCAATATGCAAGAGACTTACCAGAAATTTTGTAGCCTCAGAGACGGAGGCGAAGAGAGGAGCCACGATCTCAGAAGCAGAGTACGTGGGCATTAATTTCTTTTTTCTTACACGAGTTATAAATTTTTTATTTTAAACCCGCGTATATGCGGATCCTAAATCTAGTATAATATGAGCTAATTAAGTTTAACAATTATGAAAAAGCTCGCATTATAGTAAAAATTTGAAAGGTATGAATATGTTGGAGATCCATAACTTATAATAATCTCTATATATATATGTGACTGAAAAGTCAAATTAAAACATAATATAAAATTAAAGTAATTAATTAATGAGAATTTAACCTATGGATAAATATATATACTGTGAACGTTAAAATGTATTATTTACATTACATTTTTCTAAATTTTAAGTTAAACTTAATGTAAGTAAAGATATGTTGTCCAATACAAAACAAAACTGTTTTTTTTTTTTTTTTTTTTTTTTTTTTTTTTTTTTTTTAAATATGTCGAAATTCTAAATCAAATTGTTGGATACGAGGTTTAAACAAAAAAATATTTTAGTTTATAGACATACTAGTCATTTACCCGCGCTACGCGCGGGAGTTTTATTGTTTATTTAATTTAGTTTGTTATATTTTTGATTAATTACATTATCTCTTTACATATTGTCTATTTTGTTTATTGGTAAAGAAATATTGTGTTATTGTTACTTTTTCATATGTGTTTTTAAAATGAGAATTCATGTATTGTCCCAATTTATCTCATGTATGTTTAAAAATTTTGTAAGACATAATTTTTTCTTGTTTTTGTTCTATTCCCGTTAAATCTCATCATAATTTAAGTTTACATTGTGTTAGTCCATTTACATTTTAATGCATATTATTTTAATAGATATATATTCATAATAAAACATTCACTTTAAAAATATAAACTATTATTTATAAATTAGTTAGTATAATCGAAAATTAGTATATTTTTTATGTTTTTTATATCAGTTATGTTTTTAAGTTTTATAATATAAAATATAAGAAAATACTTTTCATATTTCTTTTTCGAAAACTTGTTTACATATGTATAAATTTAAAATAAAAGGAGAAAATGTATAAATAAGTTTTTGAATTGAATAATTAAATGATTAGGATAATGAGGTGACTTAAAAAGAAGAGAGAAAAGCCAACTACATTATAAAATATAAGAAAAAACTTTTCATATTCCTTTTTGAAAACTTGTTTACATATGAATATGATAAATGTTAAATTTAATGATAAAATGGTATAAATAAATTGTAAAAATTAAATTCTCAAATGATGTGGATGATGATTAGGATGATGAGGTGGCTTAAGGAGAAGAGAGAAAAGCTAACTTTATATATATAGATGTTCATGACATGTCTTGTGATGGATAATCACAATTATTCCAAAATAATGGAGTTAAATTGTGGCATTTGTTGACTATAGAATCATGTAGTTATGGAAAATAAGTCAATTAAAATACCAACTAAACACTAATTATAAACATTTCAGTCATACAATATTCTATTAATATAGCACATTTTATCAATAAGACGTCAAAGGTGCAACTTGCAACTATGTGGCTTAGAGGTTGATAGAGAAAGATAGAGAGTGGGATTATGAAGATAGTATATGTTATAAATTTATAATATTGCGCAAGTGTTAGCTACCAAGAACATTAAGATATACACAAGGACATTACAACATTAACACCACTCACTATCACTCTTTTAAAAAAACTGACAAGATAATCACTTGAATATGTTGGTCTCTGAACTGCATCATCGCCAATGTATTGTTGTTGGTACTTGAGGATTTTACCTAAGAAATGAAGAAAATATTTATATAAAAATATTAGACATCCCAAATATTAAAGTAAGCAATGTCATCATCAGAAGCAGAGAAGAGAACATTATTTACTTTAAGATGATGATGTCCACAAGACATGCATTGCATTCAAGTCGCTCAGGTTTGTCGACTTGAGTGATGTTTTATATAGTTCTCTTAGTTTTCCGGAGTCTCCGGATCTTCCAGAGGTCTGAGACTTGTTTGCTCCTTCTGCCGGTAAGGATAAAGCCAGCATTCGCTTTAGAACCATCTGTAATTGGGACCAGAATTTGGTGTAGAGCTCTGGGTCCTCGGTTCTTAAAGATTCCGCATATGTTTTGGAGATGTGACGGCCTTCGAGCAGGCGAGACAAAGCTGACTCAAGCATCTTAAGCAAAAACAAAAGCAGTTTCAGGGCATGATACAAATGCATATTTACAGTAAATCACAAAGAACAAATAAAGTTAAGAGGGAATCGAGCACTTACAGTGTTTAATTGCCAGAAGTTTGAAACTCTGAAGGAAAGAGATGATCTCTCTATCAGGATCGTAAGGAACATGGAAGGAAGATTCGCGGGGCCGTAGAAGTCCATAGATTTCTGCCAATTTCTATCTGCTAACAAAGCGTACTGCTTGGCTCTCTGAATGACATTAGTCTCACTTCCTTGACGTTCCGTCTCCAAAAACCGCAAGCAGCAATCTTTGTGATACCGTGCTAACTGAAGGTAAGCGTATGCAGCTTCTTGTTTCCGTATTTCTCCGAGAGATTCATATAAAGACAATGCCTCTCTTAAAGCGTCACTGGCTGACAATACTTCATGTTTCCTCAAGTCTCTGGATCTTCCATCAGAAGAAGAATCGCGAGTGTTTTCCAAGGTGCTGTTCTTTTCACGAGCTGTAGCGGTTGTATCTTCGTTCGCTAAAAGCATTCCAAATCTGAGATATGTATGGGCAAGCTGTGTGTAGACTTCAACTTTCAGATTGTCTGGAACCGAACTAGCCTCTCCAGCCGCAACACTGAGTTCTGTCTTTGCTGCCATATAATACCTAAGTGACTTTCTGTACTCTAGTTTTGCAGTCCCCAGAGCTTGTTGGTAAGCATTTTTAAAGGCAGGATGCAGTTTGAGAGCTTCCATCTTCGGAACCAATTCTTCAGCCAGAGCTCGTCGCCCATGACCCAAGTTGCAATTAATAAGTATAACATTAGTATGATCGCAAACTTCCTTGAATGCCACTATAGCATCAGCAAAGGCATCTTCAGCTTTGTTGAGCTCTTTGCTCACGAGACGATTACGACCAAGTTCATTACATACCCACCCTTTCTTTTTAATAACAGACTGAAACTCGTTACAACTGCTTGGAAGCTCCTGTAATGCTCTTTGAGTTTCCTCATAACAATTCAAAGCAGCCAACAGATTGCTTTCTGCATTATCAGTCTTAGATACCTTGAGATATTTGAATATCCCGCCTTTTTTTGCTCCCGGGGTTTCCTTAGAGTACATTTCATTTTGCTCTGGAGAGACAGCTTCCTTAACTTCCACTGATGTATCTTCTTCTTTATGGCTCGTGTTCTCAACTTTGAAATCAACATGCTCATCTTCAACATTTCGTGAGAGCCTGCTGGGGACATTCTTGGGCTGTAATTTTCTATGTTGCTTCCTGCTATGTGGCGAAGTACGAGCCCTACTTCCATTGGTGCTGCTGCTGCTACTTGCACTGCTTCCACTGCTTGCTCTGTCACTCTTACAGCTGCAGTTTACCAGTGAACATGAGGCACAATTGTTACTATACTCAGTTAACTTCTTCTTGAGCCGTTGTACTTCCTTTACTACTTCAGATGGCATTTTTAAATGATTGGTTGATGTCCCCTTTGGTCTTCTAGAGAGCTCCTGGCCTTTAAGAACGTGGAACTGAACATATATGTCACCAACCAACATCCATACTTTAGCCCAGAAGAGACGTGTTGATGAAAGTTCCGCAACACTGATGCCACATGGCCCTGATTTTGCTTCTAAATCTTCCACTTGCGTTGTTGCATGCGATTTTGACTGCAGTGAAAGAGACTTGTTCATCGAGGAAACAAACAATGTCTCCTCAAATTTCTGTGGCATTGATCCATAAATCGAGCAAGCTAATTCCACAGTGTTCAAAGCTTGGTGCAACTGTCCATCCTCTTTTTGAGCTTGCCCCAAAGACAGATATGATTCACCGAGAAGCAAAACAAGGTTCCACAGTTTCCTATCTAGTTTAGATGTTGGAAGCCACTTACGGATATCACAGACCTCAATACAATCAGGATCACCACATGCACACTTGGAAAAATCAGGCAAAATATCATGAAATGCATCCTCCTGTTCTGAAGATTGTAGTTGTCGTGTCCACCTAAGAGACTTTATAGCTTCAGAAACATGCTGTACTGCTGATAGCTTCGATGAGATCGGACTAGCTGTAGTCTGAAACAGTGGGACAGGAGCTTGGCGTACCGGACCAAGATCAAAATTAGTATCTGAACTAGAGTTCACAACAGAGCTTTCGGTATCGTGGGAATCTGGACTATTCGAACGTAATAGTTCCTTGCAAGATGACACATTTGCTTCCAACTTTGGTCTAACAAATGCTAATGGCGATATATTAGAAACTGAGTTATCTTCAGTGGACGTTTCTTCTGAGAAAATCACCGCCTCACTTTCATGGTCAACAATAGTAACAGGGTCAAGTGATTCCTCCTCTAGGTCTGTTATTGTGACCTCACGTTGCACATTATTAGACTCACAAGTCAAATCAATTTCCTCATCATTATTCAGAATGAGCCTTGCAAACTGCTCATGTGCATATGCCCGAACAACCTATCCAACATGGTATCACTAATGAGTACCAATCAAAAGTTGACTAAGAAAATAGCTCAATAATGTTAAGAAATCGACTTAAAACCAATACCTGATGATCAGGCTCGTCCAAGCAATTCAAACATTTTCTGAGGAACCTAGCACACTTGGTCCTATCATTCGGCACCTAAAAAAATAGCAAAGTTTCAGAAAAACGGCAATTAAGTTCTTATACATGTTTCATGTAGATTAATGGCCAGCCTCCTTACCACTGACAAAGAAAGCCTATGACCGACACGGTAAAGAAGATTTCCTAAAGAAAACATAGAGTCACTTCTCCCACTGTGAATCAAAGATGGTAATGAGCTTGTGACGTCGTTATGAACGCTTGAGGAATGGTTCTTTGACATAATGGAAAGATCAAAGAGCTGAAGCACATCTTCACCAGCGCTTTTGTAGAGCTGAAGAGGACATAGCCAAATAAATAGGCGTAAGCAATGATATGAAAAGAAATAATTCAAACAAACGATATAATAGAGAATTATAAAATTACCCAATAAGCTCCAGGATCTTCCTTGCAATTTGATTGAAGAAACCTTAAAACAGCAAGGCCATTTTGCTGAACAACATGAGGATTAAAGGCAGGTGTCCCATCCTCAGCGATACCTTTTAGTAGAAATATATCGTCTGTTTTCAAAAGCTCATATCCTTGGACAATACCGTCTTGATGATAACATATTGCTAACTCGGGCACACTGGCCATTACATTATCAAGCCAAGCTTCAAGCCAAGTTAAAGGTGTAACCTGTGTGAAAAGAGAACAATTAAGAGAGAGTCTACTGAGAAGATTAAAAACCATAACCACTCAGAGTTTAACAATAACCTTTTGGCTAACATCCCACAAGTGCAAGCTTACAGCCACATATTTTTCATTGCTGAACAGAAGAAGATCACTGCCCAAGAGCATGCGGAAGTTGTGGAATTGCCAAAATAAAACTCTTAAAAATTCGTTGCTCCCACCTCTTCTATGTTTTTCAGAGTCTCCCGAAGGCTTGATCTTTTCACTGATCTGAGAATCTTTTCTTACCGGCTCACGTGCCTTGTTTTTCTTGCTCTTCTTCTTTTCACAAATGAAACCATCCTGTCTAGATTGTTTACTACGCCCATGGTTGTCAAGTCTATCATCATGAGAGTTCTGTTGAACCCCATGAGAGTTCTCTCCCGCAGGTAGAGCAGATGAACTCGAGTGTTTCTCTGTATGTGAGCGATGCGTCGGAGGAATATCACACGCCTCCATCCTCACTGAATGCATAGCAAAGTTAAGAAACAAAGATTCATCAACGTTTTTTGTACATTTAGGTTGATTGTTATGCCTCCTCATCAATTTCTCTCCCTCTTCAACATCAGGTCTGCATCACACATTCACAACATAAACGACTTACTCATCAAATACTACACAATTTAAAAAACCGAAATAAGTTTAAAGAACGCACCCAGGGTTCAAGACAAGAGTCTGTCCAACACGCTGAACCGCAATGGAGACACGAGCTTTCGAGTAAGGTATCTTAAAGATTTGCTTAAGAATATCAACAGGTGCAATCACATCTATCTCATCTCCATATTCCACTAAACCCGACACAGCAAGAGCTTCACATTTCTTACTTAGGTTCGAAGCAATTACATTAGCCTCTTTAGATATATCTGTCAAATGAAATTCACAAATTGTTCACCTAATCGTAATTTTCCAAAACAACTACGGATTGCAGAGAAATTGAAACACATACCTCCGGTGATCCTGGATTTGACGGCGGCGAGAGGTAAAACTTTCTCAGGAAAATCAGTTAACAATGGAGGACGATTAAGATCTGTCTCCATCGGAAGCATCTGATACCTCGGAGCAGTGACACTGCAACAAATTGAAAAAAAAGCTTCAATCAAAGTGAAAGCAGAAGCGTTATATTGAAGAAGAAGAGAGACGATGTAACGAACGTTTCCTGAGAAGGTAGAAGAGCCGAAGTGAAAGTCGGAAACGAATTATCGGCGAGAACCGGTATAGAGCCGCAGAGAAAACCGACCGGTTTAGGTCGGACGATCTCCATCGTTCCGATACATTGAAGATCGTCTCTCGAGCTTTCGACGGAGGTTGGAAGATAAGGTAACGGCATCGATGGAGGTTTTGGAGTAACCGATTGCTCCATTAGTGTTCGTTCGTCGTGAAAATTGATTTTGATTTTGGAGTGATGAAGTGATTTGAGTCGTGAGAATTAGAAGGTCCTGGAAGGTTCGCCGGAGAGAATACGGAAATGTCTCCGGTGATCTGTCGAGAGAGGTCTTTAGAAATGGGCCAATTTGGACCCTAGTCTTAAGGTTTCTTTAAAGCCCATTCTTGATGTGGAGATTTTTTAAGTGAAAAAAGGTTTAAAAATTTCAAAATTTGGTAATATAATTTAATTTGTATATATAATTTCAATATTGAAATTTGGTTGGTTAATTTTGATATATGATATTATGTTGTTAATGTCATAGTTCGATTATCTTGTGGTATAATTTGAATATTAGTGTAATATGAGTTAGTCCATATTCGGATTCAAAATTATTTTGACCATTCTTATAATATTACTCTGAATTATTACCTAAAAATTTTAGTCGATATAAGACGTTGAACACACTTTTTTTATTGATTGATTAATGTATCTCCGTTTTCAAAAATTCAGGTTCCAATTTGTAATTGTAGATAGAATGTTTGTCTAACAACACAGAAAATTATACATTTTTTATTGTTCGAGAACTCGTGGTAAATTAAACTGAATTTGATATAAAACTCTATATTTATAGCAAAACGTACTCATAATGAAGGTTAGCATAATTGTTTGAATTAAAAAAAAATTACGAAAATGTACATAGAAATAAAAGATAGCATAAGGGAATAAACAAATTACGANTGAATATTAGTGTAATATGAGTTAGTCCATATTCGGATTCAAAATTATTTTGGCCATTCTTATAATATTACTCTGAATTATTACCTAAAAATTTTAGTCGATATAAGACGTTGAACACACTTTTTTTATTGATTGATTAATTTATCTCCGTTTTCAAAAATTCAGGTTCCAATTTGTAATTGTAGATAGAATGTTTGTCTAACAACATAGAAAATTATACATTTTTTTATTGTTTGAGAACTCGTAGTAAATTAAACTGAATCTGAGATAAAACTCTATATTTATAGCAAAACGTACTCATAATGAAGGTTAGCATAATTGTTTGAATTAAAATTTTTTTACGAAATTACGAGATAAAGAGAGTTGGAATCAATTGTGTTCTATAATTTGAGTTTCTAACTAGTATTTGTTCACAAATTTGATTATCTACAAATTAAACAAGAAATTAGTATGTTTAGCAAAACTTGATAGATAAAAAATTATATTGGTCAATTGGTACGGATTCTAGGCTTGGTATTTTTAGTCTCCGGAAATTTAAAGCTTTTTCAGAATTTAAAACTTTAAATTTTATTATTTATAACAAAAATATAAACTCTGTAAATAACATGGTTGACATTATGTTTACATAATAGGTACTAACATTTTTCAGAAAATTTTGGTATTAATAAATTTAATTAGAAAATTTAGGTTTTTTTTAACAAAAATGAAAATTTTGTATTTGTTTAGGTTTATTCTTTTGAAGTGGTGTNAGAGATAAAGAGAGTTGGAATCAATTGTGTTCTATAATTTGAGTTTCTAACTAGTATTTGTTCACAAATTTGATTATCTACAAATTAAACAAGAAATTAGTATGTTTAGCAAAACTTGATAGATAAAAAATTATATTGGTCAATTGGTACGGATTCTAGGCTTGGTATTTTTAGTCTCCGGAAATTTAAAGCTTTTTCAGAATTTAAAACTTTAAATTTTATTATTTATAACAAAAATATAAACTCTGTAAATAACATGGTTGACATTATGTTTACATAATAGGTACTAACATTTTTCAGAAAATTTTGGTATTAATAAATTTAATTAGAAAATTTAGGTTTTTTTTAACAAAAATGAAAATTTTGTATTTGTTTAGGTTTATTCTTTTGAAGTGATAACTGTCTACAAACAAATTTTTGTGAATATGACACCACATAGATTCGAACTCGGATTGATGATGATGATAAAACCATTAACTTTTGTCCAACAGAAATGTACTGTAATTTGAAAAATGAATGACAACGATGTTGTGAATATTATAGGGTGATTTGATTGAAGTGTGATTAAGTTCTTTGAAAATGATTGGTATAATCAACTTTAATAATTTGGAGGTGGTCTCATGTAAATGAAGGTCAAATCTATTTTTGTTTAAATGAATTAATGTTTCATCAAAGTTTTTCTATGATAATGTAGATAGTTAAGAAAATAACGTGTTCTTTGTACTTTTGTGATGTTTGATTGAATATGNCTATTTTTGTTTAAATGAATTAATGTTTCATCAAAGTTTTTCTATGATAATGGCCCTGTTCGTCGTGTTGACGCTGCGGCTGCGTCCGCGTTCACAAAAATACAAAGACTTGCAGATTAAATTTCTGTAATTTTAGACGCAGCGATCAGTTTCATGGGTAGAAGGAGATAAATTTTGATCGCTGAAACACAACAGCGTCGGCAGCTCTTAAATCAACAAGAGTAATACCCAGCCGCAGCGTCGGCAACTCTCCTCACCACCGTGTTGATTCCCTTTTTCAATGTCTATTTTTTTAATTGCAGACGCAGCCGCAGCGTCAACACGACGAACAGGGCCAATGTAGATACTTAAGAAAATAACGTGTTCTTTGTACTTTTGTGATGTTTGATTGAATATAATTATATATCATGTTACTAAAATAGTATAAGAATATTTTTCATGGACGTATGGGTGAATTTATACGATACATCAAATCGAATTTTGAAATATTATATACGGATGGTCAATTCAACACAAACTTGATTTATAAATACATGTTGAAATAGTTCTTGTTTATGCCAACTAAACATGTATTTGTATAATTATAATAAGTCACCAATCATTTCAAAAACAATGTTAAGAAAATAAATATTCAATTAAACGAAAAAACTAGCTAAAACGGAATTAAGTGTGTTTTGGCCATTGAAATCAATTTTAACCGACCTAAAATATATATTTTAACTATAGTCATAGAAAGACTAAGATACTTTGATACATTGTAATGACAATAACCTCTATCTTCTTCAANTCTTGTTTATGCCAACTAAACATGTATTTGTATAATTATAATAAGTCACCAATCATTTCAAAAACAATGTTAAGAAAATAAATATTCAATTAAACGAAAAAACTAGCTAAAACGGAATTAAGTGTGTTTTGGCCATTGAAATCAATTTTAACCGACCTAAAATATATATTTTAACTATAGTCATAGAAAGACAATAACCTCTATCTTCTTCAAAATATTCAATTTTAGATACTTTGATACATTGTAATGACAATAACCTCTATCTTCTTCAAAATATTTAATGTGTTTTTAAAGTTTGCATAGAATAATATAGATACCTAAAAATGAAAAATAATAAATGACTCACAAATGTGTCGTTTATAACTTTCCCTATAACTTTAGGATTATTATGTTGAAGATAATTATCAATCATGATGTGATTAGAAAAATAGATAATTATTTGTCAACTGCCCATGAGGGAATTAGAAAGACATGAAAGAAAATTTCGGTTTATTATTGATCCAAATATGTATTGTCAATTCGACCAAAGTTTAACCTAGAAAGATTATAACTCATGTTTGTCAAACTAAATAGATTTATGAATCATGATTACAAACCATCAATCAGTCTAAAGATATCATTAAGAAACAAATTAATTGGCTAAACAAAATTTTGAAATAAGTTTGAATTTGGCTTTGCTATTTT
>OVBW01000206.1:0-25525 GCA_900406355.1 Erysimum pusillum | reverse complement strand
CTCGTAGGAATCGGATTCGTGTGTGCAGTTTTGATGAGACAATTCCTTATGGGATAACGTTATAATTAGAATTAATTGAGGCAACATTGTTATGTGTTATGAGAACTAATTCGTTTTACTTTTCATGGTTTGTCACTCAAAACTTTTTAGTCTGGCAGAATCAGAGCATCTCACTATAAGTTCATCTTATATTGGTGCAATGCATCTCCACTTTAATTTGAGACTTTGATGCTTAGTTTTGTAGCTACGTGACACAAGTTGCGTCAAGTCAAGATTATATTATTTAGGTTACTATTGAGTGTTGACTGTATTAATAAAAAATTTCCGTATATGTATAGGTCTATCATCTATAGTGAAGCAAACATTTAAGCATTTATACCTAAAGTGATTGTTTTTTATAACTATGGATGACCCGGATTTTCACCATTCGAATAAGCTTCTCAGGGTGAATGTAGCCGTCGAGTAGCCCATTCACCGGATTTTCTAATGATCCTAAAGCATGACACCATTTCGACTAGCAAATAGAATGATTTAGTAAATTTCGTGGTTGATAAAAATTGATTATTTATTTAGACTAACAAAATAACTCTTTCTCAAGTGTAAACCACTAAGCCACCACCATTTTGGTTGATAAAATCTTTTGTTAAAGATCATATTTTCTGATAATCATTATTTGGAAAGAGTATTGGTTAAAATTAAACATGTGGGTAATATAGATACTAATACTTTTAGGGCTCTTCCAAAATATTGAACTGACAGCATTATTGTGCGTTGGATGTAGGCAAATGGNNNNTCCAAAATATTGAACTGACAGCATTATTGTGCGTTGGATGTAGGCAAATGGACATCACATCAATATATAAAAAGAAAGGTTCGCATATTTATGGTGGCTTTTTCTTAATTTTCCAAAAATGTACATGTATGGCGCCAAAACTTCATAAAGGACGTCGCTTTGAAACAAAAACTAAAGTACGCAAACAGGCATTAAGAAGAATAGTTTTCCATACTATTATTAAGTACTAACATTCGATTTTCAAATCAGCAGAAATATAAAGACTATTTTTTTTCTTTTGAAAACATAAAAACTATTCGTTTCCGGTCCAGGATCCAAATGCTAGTATTTTTCTCTTGAGATATGTTTTTGCTTATAAAGTACTTCTCTCAATACTGTTTTTTTTCTTCTTCTTCTTATTCTCTCAATATTGTACTTGTATATCAACAAACAATACAAACGGTTCGATTAGATTAAAAATATTTGGATGTCATAATAATTCAATTCAAAATGAAAATAGTTAAGAATCTTAGTTTTTGGCTTTTCTATATATGTTTTATTCCTTTTTACGTTGTATACTTAAATAATTAGAAACTTTTTTTACATANGGATGTCATAATAATTCAATTCAAAATGAAAATAGTTAAGAATCTTAGTTTTGGCTTTTCTATATATGTTTTATTCCTTTTTACGTTGTATACTTAGTTAATTAGAAACTTTTTTTACATNCTTTTTTTACATAAAAATTCACTTAGTTAAAACATATCTTTGTTTGTCTTCAATGAGTTGTTGGTATTTTTGTACATTAGTTATACTCGGCCTGAAAACTCTAAAAATTGTAAACACGGCAATGACACTCACTAATGGAGAAACTTGTGCGAAAATTTTTTTAAAAAGGGTAATAATAAATTAATATCTAGATTAAGGAGATATTCTTTTTCTCACAAGGTCACAACTAAGAAAAAGTAATCATAAATATTAATTTGTTTACACGNTCTAAAAATTGTAAACACGGCAATGACACTCACTAATGGAGAAACTTGTGCGTTTAATTTCTTCTTTTTAACAACACACAGTATAAGAAAAGATTAAGCACAACTGCCAAAGTTTTTTTTTAAAAAGGGTAATAATAAATTAACATCTAAGATTAAGGAGATATTCTTTTTCTCACAAGGTCACAACTAAGAAAAAGTAATCATAAATATTAATTTGTTTACACATAAACGGCAAAACGCTAAATGTTATTGAGGAATTGCGTATGGACAACATAAAAGCAACAAAAAAGAAAGAGCTTTTGTATTTGTCAAGCAAAACAAAGGATAGTGTTCCAATTTTGAAACAGCCAGGCAAATAATGGTATTATTCGGCCATAACTTATGACAAAAAGTGGCAGCAAACACATATAGTGGAGATTCTGCAAATTTTGTTCCACAAGTTTCTAAACATTTTTTTATATGCTTTTCTCTTTGTTTTTTCGTTATTTTTTATACGCTTTTCTTATACCACATTCACATTTTTTACACACACTCACAATATATTATTATGTTACATATATATATATATTCACCCTTCTCACTTTCTGATAAGTCTTAGACTTTGCCTTTTGAATAATTTCCTTATTTTATTTGATTGTGGATGTTTTGTGTTGCCGACAGTATACTCTTCTTGATTTCCACTATCAGAACAATTGTCTGCCTTATATAAGAGAAAAATAGAAAAAAAATTAATAAGAAAAACGCACAAAAACTGTCATGGCACTATGTGGCCACAACTTTCATACTGTTTCTCTTTCACATTTGCATATCCACAACAACACATATGTGCTATGTCTAAGATCACACTAGAAGTATGAAGAAGCCGGTTTAATCAGTTTTGGCCCACTAATATCTGTTTGGTTTTGTGTCTTCTCACCTATCTAACATGAACCTTCTTCAAATAGCCACCCCACAAATTTCATATAGTTTTTTTTTTCTTTTCCAATATTCATTATCGATTCTCTCCCAACTTGTTTCGCAAGCCCTCAATAGGAAACAAATAGTATTTAGTTAAATAAATGCAGAAATGGTATTTATTTACAAAAACGACTGAAGCTAAAACTGTAAAGAAGTTAATTTAACTCTTTTTTCCCGTTTTATAAATTGTAAACAAATATTATAAACGTGATAACATACTTTGTTACAATATCACGAGGAACAATGTTTTAAGAATATAATTAACTGATACGTACTGTATTTTGGGTAGGTATTTTTTTAGCACTGGCTAGTTGCGCTTTTGTATTTATTTATATATGCAGTTTTGTTGATAAGGCAGCTTTTTGTTTGTTTATTTATTTATTTAATATATTTGCATTATTTTTGTCTTGTTTCCCCAATAAGTTTTTTGCCCCCAGAAGGAAGGCAGAGGAATGAGTCTATCTCTTCCAGTGAAACAATTTCATTTATGTTCACAAATATAATAATTGCTACCGGATCACGTTCTCTATTTCACATTACTTTTCCTTATGTTAAAAACGTATATGATATTATCTACTTGCAATGCATATCTCCACAAAATAATATTTTCTATATTGTTCTTTTTTTAGTATTGTTTTCAACAACTTTATATTTATTAAAATATTAAAATAACTAAACTGATGAAACATTTTTTATATACAAAATATGATGTGGGTAGAAACGAGTATTATGTGCTAATTTATTCATTTTAAATATTAGCATTATGAAAAGAAAAAATATTTTAAAAAATGACAAAATTTCCTCAATATTTTTATACTATTTTTACAAATTCGAGTAAACATCATCTTCACCAAGTCCGAGCAATTATTGATAAAGATAATTTATGTCTTTCGTTCTGTGATCATATATCTCATCGTCCACACTAATGGTTCTACTTCGACATGTAGTAGAGAAAAATTTCGACGAAGATTACATATACTTACTTTTTTAAAATTCTTGTGATACAAACGAAAGATATAAAAATCAAGTCACAGAAAAGGAAAACAGGTAAAAAAGCAAAAAATCGTTAAATATGACATCCAACTAGAAGAAGCAGTTAAAAAAAAAGAGATTCTAGAAGATTTTGGATGAGACTAAATCTTCATAAAATGCAAAATCTTCTTAAAATCTGTACATATTTATATTTTTGAAAGATAACCTTTTTTGCTCGTCTTTTATGTGCCTCTCAATTATGTAATGATGTATTGCATTCCACACAGAAGTTTCACATTTTTGTATTTTTTTACTGTTTTCATTTGTTATTATTTAGCTAAATGAGCCTAAATATTTTATAAGCAGAAAGGGGGATTGAAGAATTATATTATTCAAAGTTGAATCAATTTTTATTAAGATTGTATTTTAATTAAAATATTATCGTACTAACGTTCCAATTACTTATATATCATCCATTTCATATCATGATTTAACTAAAATTTAGACAAATTTTTACTTGGTAAAACACAAAAAAAAAATTGTTATCTACATATCATCATAAGAGATATTTGATATAATCTTAATTGTTATGATTATTTCTACATGCAACATATACGATTATGATGAACAATTTCTATGAACAACGATTCCATGACGCAGCTCTTGCGTAACAACGGTTCCATAACAGACGGTTATGTATCTATGATATTTTGCGATGGACATACTCTCTCCACAAACATGAAACCATTACATATAGTTCTACCCTATACCATTCTACCCACAAAAGGTTTTACATTTATTAATTCATAGATGAATTATGACTTCTCTTTTGCTGCGTTTTCCGAATGTTATGAATCTTGCAATAGCCGCCCAACACGTGACTTGTGGCTACCCGTTCAGCTAACCATACGTTAATGATGGCTCATTTTTCATAATTCGTTTAGTACTCACTCATACAAGCCTAAGAATTTTTTCTGTCCACATCTCATATCTATAACTGTAGTAATGATGAGAGATATTAGAATCTAGGCGAATCCAAATAATGGACCCCAAAAGACCAAATTATTAACCACTACCATTAAGAATCTCTATATGTATAGAAAAACAATTATCCTAGTACTTAGTTTATTCCTTCTTTTTCGTTTTCTAATGAAAATGTTGTCTTTTTGTTAACTTTTGAAATGTTGTTGCTATTAACGTGCTATATTAGAGCTCGTCGTGTGTTCCTATTCCAACAAATCTATATTTAATCATTATCTAGAACTAAACATATGAAAACTAAGTGAGCCATTGTGACATTTATTTAGAATTATCTATCCGCAAAAGACATTAAAAATGGGACTATGGTCCAATTAATCAAGAAACACTGAAGACATTTTTATATTATTTTTTTGCCAAAAGAAACACCGAAGATTAAGCTATTTTTATGTTTATTTTTAATTCTAAAGATTTTGAACCCAACCATAGCTTAGTTAGGTTTCATAGACATAAAATCTATGTAGCTACCAAGAGGTCGAATCTTTCTTGTTTATGTTACTACCAGTAATATGGAACGAGTCCCTCTAAACCGGAGGGAACTTCGCTTTGGATATTTTGCCATACACGACGACAATATAACACATTTTTGATTTTTCTCTTTTCATTGTCATTTACAGTCACTTAATATAACTCTTGAAGATAAGAAACGGATGAAAAGAAACATCAAATCAATGGGACCAGAAAGATAAACAAAATGAAAGAAGCATTTTTGCAGACAGGAAGAGAGTGGACTTTTGTTCACTTGGATTTTGTTGCTCACTACTTCACAAAAAATGGCAGTGTTTTTTGCCTTGTTATACGAGACAGCCACCACTTCCCTAAGCATTTTACTATAATGTCCCTTGTCCATTTCCTTAATTGGAACTTCTTTTGTCATACTAAAAAGGATCTTTCATATTTCTAAAAAATATCTTTTTTTCTTTCTGGTAAATCATTTCTAAGAAAAAATCATCCATTTATATAAAAACTTTNCTTTCATATTTCTAAAAAATATCTTTTTTTCTTTCTGGTAAATCATTTCTAAAAAAAAATCATCCATTTATATAAAAACTTTTATACAACTAGTGCATATACAACTAGTGGCAATAGGCAGAGCCGGTCCTCAAAATTTTAGGATTACAAACCCTTTTTGCGTATTATACTTGGTCATGTTCGTTTGTATAATTTGCGTATTAAAAAATGGTGTTCTATTTGTATAATTTCAATCTTAAAAACAACATTAGGTGTGTTTAAGAAAATAATTTGTATCAACTTGGTCGAACTTGTGTAGTCCGATATTTAGTCAGAGTTTAGAGGTTCGAGTTCTTCCCCTTACCTTTATTTACATTGTTTTTTTTCCAGCATTATCTTTTCTTTCACATCTATCTCTCCTTTTTTCGTCTTTAGAAAATTTTCATTTTTTTCTCGTGGATAATTATATTTAGTTAACTTATTATTTGTATGTTCGATTCCTTTTGATTTGGGAAAAAAATCCCTTAATATTTGGTTTATATATATAAACGAGAGATTTGATATGGAAACAGTAAATCTCGATCCAAATGAGAAAATCACCAAAGACAAAAGGGAAAGTTAAGCGATTTAGCTGTAAGAGTTTTTAAGTTGTATTAGCAAGCACTTTAATTTTTAGTTTTTCCTCTTTGAAATTCATGCCATTTCTGCATAATTTTATTAACAATACATTACAACTATTTATTAAATATAAATTATGCAAAAGTTGCAATAGCCATGCAATTCCAGGTTTAATTTGGGAAAATGCTAATTTAAATCACATGCCAGTTTAAAGCATACATGCGATATTTTAGTCATGAGGAAATCTTAAATCTTATCTTGTTTGACTAAGAAAACTCAAGTCAAACCATAAGTAAGGAAAAAAAAAAGGATTATCTTCCCAAAAAGTATTATGTTCTAATTCTAGTGCAGTTTCTATTTGTCATCATTGCACCTAACCTTAAATTTAACATAACGATATAAAATAGGACCGACCTCTGTTTCTAAATGTTTTGGCGGTATTTAAGGAAAAAGTTAATTAAAGTAAATAAACAAAGACCTTAGCCCATCTCTTTCTCTCTATAGTTTATTCTATCGTGTTCCGCCATGGTTGGAGCCAGAAGATAGTCATGTCTATGTGGGTATGATGTTCTGTTTTTAGATAATTTTTTTAAAAAATTTGGACCGAGATTCGTATATTTCTTTGTCAGGATTTAAACTATTTTTAAATCCTTCCCAAATGGAACTTGAAGTAAGAGTTCTAGAAGTGCAAGAAGAGAGCTTTTTAAGTGACAAAGAGAGTTACAGAGCATTAATAACCAATTATATAGTATTTGTGATGAAGAAAAAAAAAACCCAGTTATATAGTATGCATCAGCTAGTGGTAAGACAGTTAATATCTTATTTCAATATTATTTTAGTAAGTTTGATGTTACCATTTCTTACATAAAAGTTATGATATTTTAAAACTCTTGAATTTTACGTATAACTATTGTAAAAATATATGAAACTTTTTATGTTTTTAAGGTCTGTTATATGTCTTACCATATGCGGTATTTTTAATATCTGTCAGACTGTCACACATATATTTTACTTATTAAATATATATATTATCTTGAGTAAAAACTATAGAAGAAGACTTGCTCTAAATTTGGATCTTTCTTACATTATGATACGTAGAAACGCAAACCCATAAACTGTTTAGATCCTCTCAGCGTAAGAGGTAACAACAGCCTTAGTACTATTGTGATTTGTGAATTGGCCAGCCGACATTATCGAAAGAGTTCAATATAATGAACACAAAGTTGTCTTAAGAGATTTGATATTATTAAAGGCTATGCGATGTAATTTAAAATAATAAACTGAAGCTTTGTTTTGTCTTCCATAAAAGTGAAACTCTCGTGCTATTCCTAAACCGATGTGTCGTTTTTCGGTGGTTTGTAGACGATTTGTTTAGTCAAAGCAAACAAAAAAAATCCCACTTTCGACAAAGATTGTATTAGAGAATAAATTCTTTGTTACGAAATAAATTAAAATTAGTTTCGCCACGTGTAGAGACGACATAAATTCTTTGCAAGTATAAATAGACAGAGCCTATCCTCCAAAAGGCCCAACCAATTCCTCATTACAATATTAGTTCCCTCTTTGTTTCTTTGATCATTTGCACAAAATTGTTTTTCCCTCAAAGACTTAAAAGCTCTGGGCTTTTTCTCTTTATCTCTATTCTGCACACAACCATTTTACTCTTCTCGAGAATCATGTGTAATTCTACACCATCTTCTTCTTCCGCTTCCTTGTTATCTTGTAAAGACAAAACCCATTTCTCAAAACTCGAAACCTGTGATACAGATAATCCTCATTATTTCGAATTCACGGATAATGATTCTCTAGACATTAAAAGATGGCCAACTTTTCTGGAGGTAAATAATCTTTATTTATTTATATGTATATTTTTCACGGTATGCATTCATATATGAAAAAAGTACAAGAATCGATTTCTTGACAAAACTCGATTGTACGAACTATACCATATACAGTATATATTAACTAATAGAAACGAAAGTTTCACTATTTTCTTCTTATTTGATACATAAATCTTTATTTCCGGTTTAGGATTTTTATTTTGTTAATTTTTTAAAGGTTTAACATAAGCTTTATTTGATTAATATAACTGACCCATTAACCAGAAATAAATAAATAAAAATAAGGAGTTGGTTAAATATCTATGGACGTGGACGGTTCTTGTTCTTGACTTTGCTTTTCTTAATAATTTGGCGGCAGGGCTTAGAGGAAGTGAAGGCGATCGGAAAAATCTCTGGGCCAACGGCCATGACCGGACTACTTATGTACTCAAGAGCGATGATATCGATGCTGTTCCTAGGCTACCTCGGCGAGCTTGAGTTAGCCGGAGGATCTCTCTCCATAGGATTTGCCAATATCACTGGTTACTCCGTCATCTCCGGTTTAGCCATGGGGATGGAACCAATCTGCGGCCAAGCCTACGGAGCTAAGCAAATGAAGCTTTTAGGACTAACCCTTCAAAGAACTGTCCTCCTTCTCCTCTCCTGCTCTGTCCCTATCTCCTTCTCGTGGCTCAACATGCGTCAAATCCTCTTATGGTGCGGCCAAGACGAAGAGATCTCCTCCGTTGCTCAAAAGTTCCTTCTTTTCGCCATCCCTGACCTATTCCTCCTCTCTCTGCTTCACCCTCTTCGCATTTACCTCCGAACACAAAACATTACATTGCCCGTGACTTACTCCACGGCCGTGTCCGTTCTCCTCCACGTTCCTTTGAACTTACTCCTAGTGGTGAAACTTGAGATGGGAGTCGCGGGAGTCGCTATAGCTATGGTCTTGACAAATCTCAACCTTGTAGTCCTCTTATCTTCTTTTGTGTATTTCACAAGCGTGCAGAGTGACACATGGGTCCCTCTTACTATTGACTCTCTTAAAGGTTGGTCGTCTTTACTCTCACTTGCCATACCCACTTGTGTGTCTGTTTGTTTAGAGTGGTGGTGGTATGAGTTCATGATCATTTTGTGTGGACTTTTGGCTAACCCAAGAGCAACCGTGGCTTCCATGGGAATCTTGATCCAAACGACGGCTTTGGTCTATGTATTCCCATCCTCTCTCAGCCTTGGTGTCTCTACAAGAATTAGCAACGAGCTTGGGGCTAAACGCCCTGCGAAAGCTCGTGTATCCATGATCATTTCACTCTTCTGCGCGGCCGCCTTAGGCCTAATGGCAATGGTGTTTGCCGTGCTGGTTAGACATCATTGGGGACGCTTGTTTACTACGGATCCAGAAATTCTTGAGCTGACTTCAATAGCATTGCCCATTGTGGGGTTATGTGAGCTTGGAAACTGTCCTCAAACGACAGGTTGTGGGGTTTTGAGAGGCTCTGCAAGACCAACACTTGGTGCCAACATAAACTTGGGTTCGTTTTACTTTGTGGGCATGCCGGTGGCTATTGTGTTAGGGTTTGTTTTAAAACAAGGGTTTCCAGGTCTCTGGTTCGGGTTGCTTGCAGCTCAAGCAACATGTGCTTCTCTTATGTTGTGTGCACTCTTGAGAACAGATTGGGCAGTCCAAGCAGAGAGAGCTGAAGAGCTGACGTCACAAACTCCAGGAAAGACTCCTCCTCTTCTACCCATCGCCAAATCAAAGAGCCGGTCTATCTCCGGTACAGAAGATATGATGGGAACCATGTTGGTTTAGATTGATAGCTATTCTTTGGAGTCATTTGCCATCAACATTGACGTACATATGTTCTTGTCAAAACATCATTTTTTGGAGTTTATTATATTGCTCCTTAATTAATTCTACTTTTTTTATTCGAGAACGACTTTATTTTATTTTGTGGGCTTAGTGGTGTTTGTGTTATCTTATGGTTGTATGAGGTGTGATAGTTCTTAGCTTTGACTTTAGCTGTTTGTACTCTATTTGTTCCCTTTTGTAATAACTCATTTTGGTTTGATTATCTTTATCTTTGTCCATTTTCTAGGAGAAAATGATATTTTGTTTGTTAAACTAAGAAATATATATATATTTAATTTTGTTTCTTACTAAATTATTTTGGTATCAAAAGACCATACATTGGTAATACTCTAGAGGTTGGTATCGAACTAATCTACTGGCAGGAGACAATCCGAATAACTACGGATAAAGTAAAAATAAAGAATGTTTTCCATAATAGTTTAGTTTGTTTTTTGCCAATTATTTTAAATTCGTGTATATTGAGAAAATTTTGCAGATTTAACAATCAATTCTTTTCTTAAGGACAGGCAAGATGAATCTTTTTTTTTTCGAGCTTTTTGGTTGTTCCATTTTCCATAAAAGGAAACTATATTCGCAGCCAAAAATGGAAAAAAAAATTTCCTTTGAAACGCAAACATATTCTTTGTCTCAAAGCCATAGAGATTCGATACGTTTAAAATTTAATTGAGATCACATTTTGTTTCCTTTGAGCAGAGAGAAGCATCTTTTTTTTTTTCCCATGACACAGAAATATCCCTTCTTTTATATATACTTTTTTGCTGGGACCAGAACAAGAATTTATACGAACTTCACAGCGATGTGTCCAAAGAATAAACCATTAATATGACAAGAAAATAAAATAAAACTGAGTGGAATTGATAATGCGTCTACGTGTCGACAATGTGAATTACCTTTGATATTTCTTCTCGATGGATATTTTTATGAAAAAAAATGAAGTAAAGCCTAAATTGAATTCCATTGGCTTGCTGAAAAATCATTGATCGAATTTCATTGGCCATCTATAAAAAGTTCGAATTTCATTGGCTTTTGAATTATGACAAAAGAAAAGACAATTGTATTATATATTTTGGACATCCACCTTTTGTTATTATTTACACGTGAATAGTTAATTTTTGGTTTTTTGTCTTTTGTTGGTAAGCACTATGAGACCAATTATACTCTCCCTAAGGTGAAGCTATTTCGAAATAGATGATAATTTTTATAAATTAAAAATAGATATACGCACCCATAACTATATCTACATATATGGAAGCTAGAGTAATTTGCGAAATAACAATAGAAAACGTTCCACATAAATATATACTAACATAATCATTTTCCTGTTCAAGTGAACTGTGAACAAGATGACTTTTCAAGCATTTTGGTTGTAACATGTTATTATAACCATGTGAACCTCTAATTAATCCCCAATGGATATTTATTTCCACCACATATATATACATGTTACTCTCTTAGTATGTTGAGGTTTCATATNTTAAATGTTTGTTTAGTTTTTTTTTTTTTTTTTTGAACACCAAAATGTATGTATAGTTAATTACGAGAATATCAAATAAATTATAAATATACTTACATATGATAAAATAACGCATTACATGTTCATCCTACTTTTTACCGGCACGCTTCTATTAACAATCTAAAGCATATTTGTCATTTACTAAAATAAAATCTTTGTTTCTTGTCATTTTGCAAACTAACCCTGAAAACGATCTTAGGAGGTGACCATTAGTTATGTCTAACTACACATAGTTTGTACCTCATAAAATATTAAATCCGGAAGGTAATATATGTCCATGTACACTTAGAATAAGTATTTCAAGTATACAATAAAAGTGGAATAAGTACATCGATCACATGTTCTTATCGTCTTTTTTCTGGATCAAACACTCAACTGTAGCCACATTTTTAGACTTGGCACCACAATGTGTAGAGAGACGAGAGTCGTATGCAAATTTGTGTTCAAATAAAATTCGAATTAAAAGATGCCAAGTCTAAAAATGTCGCGTGTGGTAAAGATTGAGTTTGGAGGAGAAAGAGAGTAATGCCCGTAAAGACTATATTAGACTAGGCAGGGTCCCCCACGCGGAGACATAGAGCGTCTCACTTTCTTGTAAATAATATTTGCTAAAACAATCCAATATTACTTTTATTATCTTCAATTATTCATGAAATATGGACCTTAAGTATTTATGTTTTTGGTGGTGCAATGATAGGAAGCAATTTTTTTTTTTCTTGATATTGTCAATTAAAATCATGTCATTATCTCTTTATCCTTCCCTGCCTGGCCTTTCTTATGTTTATTGATAGGGTCTTGCGAGAAAGGAACAACAGACGTCACAAACTCGTAACTACAATTAGCAATTAGTGGACTAGCTTCGTCGTCCTAATGTTGATGAAACGGTTCAAAATCTCTATCTATCCTTCTCTTAATTACCACAAATTTCGTCGGCTTCGGAACCTCATGAGCCTGTGGTCACATGATCCTGCTTTACGTTTAATTTCTTCACTCTATTTTGATGTCCCTTGTATTTATTCTCTTTTTTTTTTTTTTTTTTTTTTTTTTAAATCCGGGGTATCCCGGACCACTGAGTAAACTTCATGGTCCAGACTAATCCTCATCGGGTGGGCGTGACCCATGGGTAGGCTCGCGCACCGGGTATGCAAATAGATCTAAGACATGATCCATATCCATGTGGCCAAGGAGAATTGAACCCGGATGTCTTATTGGAATTACCTCCTCAAAACACTACTAAGCCAAGACTACTTAGTTGAACTCTTTTCTTTATAAGTATCTTTTTGAGCTTTAAACTCTACCACTACTTGTAAGTTGTAATTAACCATATTTTTAGTTGAGTAAGTTTCACATTTAGACAAAAAAAAAAAAAAAATAATAATAATGTCATCATTATTTTGGATAAAAAACTAAATGTAGTATTTCGAACCCAATGTAATTTAACTATATTGTATACTTCCTTTTTAGAAAACTATATTGCCAAATGCCATTAAAGAGTTAAACATATTATATCCATAAAACTTTATTGACATGTATGATTACTATTTTTGTGTAGTTCTGGATTGTTGACATGTATAATAAACTACCAAGGAAAACTTTATTCTCTTTTTTTTGAACATTCACATATTATAATAGTAATTCGTTGAAATTAAGCAAAGAAACGATACATGATCTCGTGATGCATGAGCTTTCTCTCTCAACCGACCTTAAATCGCCTTAAGCATGCCCCAAAATAGGATATGATAAAATATTTGAAAAATAACTCATTGGCTCTGCCTCCCAGTCCTTACCAATGGTTATACCTTTTCTTACTCGCTTTAAATTGTTCGTTATTACTTTCCACTAGTTTATTGAAATAACAATGAAAGTCAATTTTAAAGAGCACAAAAAAGTAAATTATAAAACTCAGTTTATCACTTATCAAGATAAGAAAAGAAGGCCACTCCTTTGCCACCGCGTTCAAATGTATATCATGAATTAATAATGGCGAGTTTTCATTCGTAGAACACACAAAAAAAATCAAAATTACTCGAAAGATATCACTACAATATGAACATGTAAAAGTGTCGGACAAAGGCACTTAATTGTTTCAACCTACTTTTAGAAACTCTTATTTTAAAACTATTATTATTATTTTAAAAGTATGGGTTATATGCGACGAGTAACTAACTATATATCTTCATTGTTGACAAAATAACTATAATTGTATATATGCTAAATGTCACTAGCGCTAATGAATAAAACAATTTGTTCAGTAAAAACTTTTGAAACTCAAAACTTGATCAATTTTCTAATTCTTCTTCTTGAAATAAATGTTCAATTTTCGAAGAAAACTATAATGGTTTGAAATCAATGCATATATGACACACAAAAATGTCAATTCATAGCTCTTTCCTTTCTTCTGGTCGGCTAGATTAAGTAATTGATTTTTCTTTTAACTTTTGAGGAGACGATAAAAAATAAATTAATTACATGGAATTAGGTTAATAATATTCAATATATTTTTTTCATTTCTTTTTGTGCACTACATTACCTGGCTTTGTTTATGTTAGTGGCGTGGTATGCTTAATTAGACAAAATTGGACAAACGTTAAAACGATAATTGCATTATGACATTCTAAATTCAACCACAAACTTTCTACAGAAGAACAAAGAAACACGTAAGAAACTTTCATCCCAGTTTCATACTGAGGACCAAAACCTTAACTATACATTTGCCAATTGGATTTGCTTTTGATAACGTCTTTGATTTTTGTTTTGTTTTGATAATGCCTTTGATGGTTTGGTCAAAGACTCAATTGTGTTATATTTGCTAATTAGTGGCTTGGGTCAGAATATATGATCTCTTGTCTTGTATTTATCCGAAAATGATATATTCAAAAATATCCCATGTTAGTCAATCTTCTAAATTTTGAACTCTGAATTATGAAATGTCCTTAAACTTTTTTGGTCAACACTTTTTCTATAGTATATAAACGTTATATATAAAAAACACTCACTCAAGGATATCATTAATGACCTCGAAGAGTTCTATATATTTAATTAAAATCTTGATCGAACTAGGCAAGGAAAGACTAAAATGATATCCACGAGCCATGACATACAAAACTGTATGGTCGGCTTTTAACATGTACATAGATGTAACAGCTAAATAAGGCTCCAATTCTAAGAAAAATATAAGCGTTAAGTTAGAGTTTATATACAAAACAGTTTAACCAATTAAATTAACTATACCTTTCACTAAAATTTTGAACATAATCTACAAATAAGTTGAGACAGTCATGCCAAAGTATATGCCAGCCAACCAAAATTTATTACACATATCCTTGTAACCATTGATCATCACTTCAAAAAATCCTTTTTCAAAAAATCATAAAATTCCGGATTTCTGACTCATAAGTTTCACTGATATNTTTTGAACATAATCTACAAATAAGTTGAGACAGTCATGCCAAAGTATATGCCAGCCAACCAAAATTTATTACACATATCCTTGTAACCATTGATCATCACTTCAAAAAATCCTTTTTCAAAAATCATAAAATTCCGGATTTCTGACTCATAAGTTTCACTGATATATATATATATAGTTCTTTTTTTTAAAACATTTTTGGTTGAATTAATAAACGAAAATAATAGATTTTAAAATTAATATTTTAGATTTGGATTTGAATTTGATAGCAATATAGATTCAAATTTGGATTTGGTAGCTCTCTAACTCGTTTAACTAACCACATTCATTCTTTTTCTTGGACTAACCACATCATTTAGATAATTGGAGATTGTTCTTTAAACAATAACGTTATAAACCTAGATCCGTACATTCCTTCAAACCGGAAATTAGAACATACTTCTAAACTTTGTCTTTGGTGCTTTTTTTAGTCGAGTTACCGACACTTGATAATTGGAAATATTTTAGCAAATCTATTCAATGAAAGTCAGTACTAAAAAGCCATTCATCAGCTGTATGTGTAATTATAAAGATGAAAACTACAGGTTTTCGATCACTTTCATGAATGTCTAACAAATGTTGACTAATCCATTGTAGAACATAAGCATACGGTCATCTTATCATGCAAAAGTCGTCAAAGACCAAACCAATCGTGCAACCTATCTCACATCTTTTAATTTGGACAATCTATCTTCTAGAAAAGAAACTAATATGCTTCTTACTTATAAGCCACAATCACAAGTTTCACAAGCCAAGAGAATAATGGTGATCTAGTTTGTATCGGTAACATACTAAATAAGCGTCGAATCCTAATGTTTTCAATCCTCACGTAAGAAAATAATGAATGGGAAATTAGCAAGTAATATCTTTTAACATTTAATTAAGATTCATATTACAAATCTTTAACCTAGCACATAATTGTTTTTCTCTAGTCTTAAACTGGCCTGACTCTATGAAAAGGCCATCGCAATAGGCAATAGCTTTCTTGCTTACACGTTGACTAGTCAAACTGTACGTGCATTGCCTAAATGGTGGTCCTATAGCACTTGAGATTTCTGGAAGAGAACACGTACGAGTCTATTGCGTACGTCTATACGTTTTGCAAAATTCTCATCATGGTTTTTTCGATCCTTTGAGATTGACAACATGTCTTGAGATTTTTCATCTTTCTATTAGTTCCAGAACGTGTAACAACAATTATGCAAATATCTCATAAGACTAGTCAAAAAGTTCTAAACTTAGATATTTGGTCCCGAAACGAATATAATCCTTCTTGACATTTGGCATAGAAACAAACAATATGGAGCATAACTATGTAATCCTTTTACGCTATCTTTATGTAGACAAAGAAACACATGTGGTTTGTAAATTCTATAGTAGCAATATGTGACATGCATGTGCCGCAAAGGTTTCATCAAATAATTGCCTTTTTATTGGGATGGGCCGAGAAAAGAGAGAATCATTGAATCAAGGCAACAAAACCTAAATAATTGGTGCACAGAACCTTAAATGATGATGATAAACCTACCCAAACTATATATGGCCCAAGAGTTTCGTAGGCAACTTATCTTAAACAGACAAACTTTTGCGGGATTTTGGTAAAGAAAAATTGAACGGTAAACGATACCTAAAATGGACCCAAATCTACTGAACTAGAAAAGAAACTGATACCTAAAATTAACATTTTATGTGTGTATTCAAATATTATACCACCAGAACAATTACATTGCCAATTAATTTGAAAATTAAACATACAAAAAATATATTTGTTTAAATATTGCCAATTAATTTGAAAATTAAACATACAAAAAATATATTTGTTTACAAATATCTGTTACAGCATTAATTTTTTTTAAAAAAATATTTGTTTATCAATTATGATTTAAGTATTTAAATATGTCCTATTTAAAACTCAATAGTTTTTACAGTCTTTTTTTTGTTCAATGTTTTTCTCTAAAACAATTATTTTAGGGATTTCAGTCTGTATATTTTATAACAAATGATTTACATATACGACAATCATACATCCATTATATCCTTTATATACTAAACAAACTTTATACCTTCCTAAACTCCATCGAAGTTAAACTTCATTTTGTACACTCATCTATAACCCACAAGATTCTTCTAGTAGAACAAATATATATCCCAAGTTGAATTTAGTTCCAAAGTTCCTAATTTTCTTAACTATATCCTCACACAACTCTTGGGGTTTTTTTACCAAGTGTAAGTATGTGGTTCATGAACTTAATTTTGTGAGGTTATTGATAAAATATTGATAAGAGAGGTTTCAGTTTAGAATAAGTAACATACAAATGTGGGATAATGTATACTGGATTGTAATGAATAACAGTCATAATCATGTAAATGAGAAGGTGGTTTCCTTATGCTTATGATAACGGAAGAAGGGGAAATAGCAATAGACGGTGAGTTATAAAATAGACTAGTGTCTATGATCGAGATTGAAATTTTATGTGTTTTAATGAGGTGAATCCATTACACAAGAAACCAAATGTTTTCATGTGACTATAATAGTGAACGTTTTTTGCTGATTATATCAACGTACGCGCCATGCTAAAATTGGGTGATAGTATGTATATGTTTTGACTGTTATTTGGCATGGGAAGCCTATTGATCAGTTTGAAGAAGGCTGTTCATTCACAAGCTCTAACAGGGAAAGCTGGGGCAAATGCTCTTCACTAGGAGGCAGTGAAGAATATGAGTGTGTGACCACTGGCGAGGGTGATCAGGTTCATGTTCTTTGAATCTGTTATGCGAAACATTTTAGTGTTTGGTTTTGGGGTTTAGTTTCTGATCCATGCTTTCCTGGTCGAGAAAACTGATGATATGGAAAAGCAGAAGAAAAGCCAACTGATGTTGGAAACGCAGAACAAAAGCCAAGAGACTAGAGAAGAAGAAGAAGAAAACCACGCGAGAGAGGAGGTGAAACAGATGCAAAGAAGCCTAGTACTTGAGAAATTGGAAAGGTTGGATCGGAGGCCTTTAGCAAAAGACTGCGGCTTTGCATCATGTAAACTTTGGAAGACATTTGTTAGCAACCTTGACAAAAATGTTCTAGAAAATACTACGTATATAACATTTCTCTAATACGTTACGTAGATTGATACCCAGTCCCATCTTTCAAAAGAAAATAGGGATCATGGTTGGGATGAAGAATGACCACCTGGGCTAAGACGGATTATATATGTAGAAATTCGGCCCATAGAAAATTTATATCACGTAAGTAGGCATGAGAGTTGAGACATTTTAGTCTCTCGTCTTAGCGCACAAGTAAACATATACACTGTTCACGAAGAAGCTTAAATACTAAATAGGAATGACCCATAACATTAGTCCATACTGTTTTAAGCAAAATATTTTCGAAAAAGAGAGTTCCCTCCCCGATTTTGATTTTTTTTTTCTTTGCCATTGAAATTTGGTCCCGATCGAAGAAGCAGAGGAAAGGTAGTCAAAGTGATTTCGAATTTTTTGCACTTTCTTTCACAAGCTAAGAAATCGACCATGATTGTGTTTGATTGAAGCCAAGGAACTGACGATGCTTCCTATTTTTGGGAAAAGCATTATCATCAATTTCTCTTGTGGCAATGATGAAATTTACGGATCTTTCTTTGGGTTGGTTCTCTGTTCTTCGTCGCTTGTAACCACTTCTTTAAAGTTTTGCCGACTCTAACTATAGTTTTTCTCTGTATCANCGGATAGGATACATTTTTTTTTTTTTTTTTTTTTTTTTTTATAAGCTGATAGGATACAGTTACAAAACGGCCTCACAAAATTTCTGTAATCTTGCATTTTCTTTTGTAGCTGTTGCTGACTCTGGATCCTCGGTTTATTGAGTTTAACAATGGCTTCCAGTTGAATATGCGAAAGGAGTCTACGGTTGGCGAAGTTATACGATTGCTTAAGAAGAAAATCAAGTTGAAGAAAACGAAAAACTCTTTCTGGTTACGGAGACGCAAAGCTCGCCTACACCAGGTAAATATTCAACATCAAACTAACCTTGTCTCTTTGTGTTCATCAAACTATCATTCTCTACTAATCAATCAATCCAAAACAATTGTTAAACAAAACCTTCCTAATGATAAAGAGATGTTAGAATATATAGCTGAAAAAATGTATAATCACCAAAATATGTTATTTAGTAGATGAATTATTATTTTTTTAATTTAATTATAAATTTAGTATGTACAAGAGAAATTGAGAAATGACTTGTTATTTTTCATGTTTTATTAGTCTGTACAAATTTTGTTTAGTCATATATATATTCGGTAGAATCAAATTTTTTAGAGGTTATTGAAAATAAAGAACACTTTATTGTGATTTGATCATCGATATTTTTATTCCTAAAGTTTCAGTTATGCCTAAACTATTTTATTTAATAGATTTAACCAAAAAATTAAGGAAAAAAAAAAAGAACAATTCATGGAAAGAATGAAAAAGAAGACGTGATGAATAAGATAAGATCGAGAATATATTGTTTTTATTGACATTTTTGGTCGATTTAATTTGTTACGCTAAGTTTATAATACACTTTTTTCCTTTTATCAATTTTATGTTCTATGAAGTTTAGATCATTAAGAAAATCAAATATTGAAATTAAAAAATTGAATCCATAAGTAACCTAATATATATTAATGAAAATCGTATTTTGTTTAGATTACAATTTTCTAAATTCACAAAATAAAAGAGATAATAAATTTTTGATTAATTTAATATAAATGGATAATCCATAAAAAAAAAAACTTTTTTTTTCAATTTAAAAGAATGAAAATTCCACATACCATTGGAACCCCTTTAAAATTAAAGTTGTTTTGTACACTCATGAATACCTGTGGATATCGTCACACGTATGGATCCACATTCAACGCTTCAGCCCATTTGTTCATATGGGCTTGGGTAAATAAATGTGGATCCCAAACTTAAAATCATTTTGAGTAACATCTAGAAAGAAAAACATCTTGGAGTTGTAAACCAAACTATCTAACTTCTCTTCATAGAAACAATTTAGACCAAACTATCTATATAGCTAATATACAACAGTTTATATCACTCTGTAAATTCCAAAATTTCTTCAACTTAAGTACAAAATTCAGCAGAACAAATCTTGGAATGACCACATTATGAATCTTGCAAAAATATCAGACTCCAAAAACTCTATGTGAGCAGCGCGTCCGATGAATGAGTTCAGGTTACGGCCATACACGGCACGGTTGTGTCGAAGTTGACGTCGCAGCGCATGAATACCCGTTGCTGATGTGGTGCTTCAGGGGCCGGTCCACGTATTTGGTCCATACAATTGTTCAGCATTTCCAAGAAGGCGATCCCCTTTTCGAGGTGTCGAAAGAAGCTGGTTGGCACGATTCGATTCTTGCTGAGTGATATGGAACATAACCATCCTGCATAATGTAACAGTCACATTTTTTCAAAGGGTTATATCAACTAATCAGATAAGTTCTTAGAAAGAAACAATACTTCACTAGCTTGAAATTCGATTTACTTTATATGGTTCGGTCCACTAAAACCGGTTTTGGTTTGGTTGGTTTCGGGTTTAACTCTCTATTCCATACACAAGGCTCATACTGCTTCACACAATCAACTTTAAATGGGAAACGTACCTGAGGCGACGACAGGAGAAATATGTTTTTGAAATTTTCCAATGTCTTTTGGTGATGGTTTTGGGAGGTATAAAGCTCTTTGTTTCTAAAGTTTTTTTTGTTTTTCATCTTTTTGTTTCTTTAATTTGAGTTGTTTACAAGTTTTTTTTTTGTTTTTCTTTTGGATTTCTTTTCAGATTCTTGCGGGATTGGATAAGGAAAGGCAGGGTGAATTTTCTCACCTTCTAGACTTCCAGAAAATATCTTCCCGTGGGAGGTTTTAGGAATCTACCAACAGAGCTTACTATAGCCAAACATGAAGGTGCAGCAAGATACCCACAGTCCCAGACTTGCTCTAACATTCTGATCATCCGAGAATACCATGACTTGGACGAGCTGACGTACGCTATTTCTGATGATATCATTGCCGCTTTTGGTCACCGGACGTAAACCCTAATATCTTTTTCCACTTCACTTTGTCATTGTCATTTATTTTCTTTATCTTTTTGTTAATATACATTTGATAAATCCCCTTAATGCTTTTCTTTGGGCTCGGATTATGAATACATTTTAACAATTGGAAATATAACAAGATTGACCTGAATGAAAGTTTACAAATTAAAGAAAAAATTAAAAAATGCAAAAAAAAAAGGGCTCTTTATTAACTGATTATTTATTTATTTTTTATATAAAATATCCCTAATACAGTATTTCTCACAACCCCATGATCTTAGGATTGTTGAAACTGTTATTTTTTTATATAAGGTAGATTTACCTCTCTCACACACACACACATTCTAAATCCAGATCAAATAAAGCCGATAATCCAACTACAAGTCTACAATAATGGTTAAATTTGAAAGAAAACAAAAAACAAAAATATGGAAATGAACAAAAGATCAAAGAGCAAAATAAGTCGTGGAGCAATAAAAAAAAAAATCTGTAATAAACTAATAATTATAAAAACGAAGACATGCACACAAAGCACTGAATAAGAAGNGATCAAAGAGCAAAATAAGTCGTGGAGCAATAAAAAAAAAAATCTGTAATAATTATAAAAACGAAGACATGCACACAAAGCACTGAATAAGAACGAATCATAACAAGAAACTCAAGGTGAATTGCTTTACTTTGGTGAACTTGGATCAACTTTGTCAGCTTCTCATAGCTTTTCTTCTCATCATATTCCATGAACGCTGCCTATGAAAAAACAAGATAAAACGCAGATTATATCACATCTCTGATGTTCCCCTACTTTCATAACAAGAAACCAATAATAATAATAATAACATTCTCTTTTTCTACTCCGCTTGATTAAGGAAAGGTCTGAGTTATATATAATGCATAGTGCTAGTGGAGAGCTTTCACCTTAGCAACGTTTATGGTTCGCTTTTATCATAATTCTTCTGAGACATCGAAAATTTATCCAGTCTGATGAAAATACTGTTCCTGCTTACAAATCCTTAGCTTCGGTCTCAAGTTACTTCCTTAAATCAAGAAAACAGCACAAGTAGATCTTTCAGATGAGAGCATCACTCATCGGGTTGCTGTTAACAAGGCTGTCGTATGCGGAAATGTAGAGGATGCTATTGAGAAACCCTGAGGTACATTGATGTGTGGTTACTTTGTCAAGTTTTTAGCTTAGTTTTCCATTCATTTTGATTCGTTTTCATTGCATTTAGGATCTTTTAGGTTGTATTTGCATTTATCTTTGTTTTCTCTAGGTGTTGGAGTTAAAACTTGAAGACTTGGGTGAATGGAGTTCATATGGGGCAATTGTTGATCAAAATGGGTGAGATTGGTTACAAGAAGAACTTCAGAGAGAGCCTTCAGTGGATGATGCGGCCAAGATGACTGACGATGACACTGTTAGTCTCCTGCGGTCAAGTGTTGTGGTCAAACGTCCACCGATGGGAAGCTTCGGTCAAACGCCAGCGGGATGAAGACGACCGAAGAAAACACTGAAGGTATGCATGCTGCGGTCACATGTCAACCGCAGACTGTTCCCAGCCTAAATGCCGGATGCCCTTTGGCATCATGCCTTCGGTGAAAAGCCCACCGTTGTGATCCTACGGTTACACTTCTTCGTCTTAATGCCCACCGTAGGATGCCAAGGTAAGTCAATCTCCTTCTTTGACCGGTTTAGATCCGGTTCACTTAAAGGGAACCAAGCCAATTTCTTATCCAATTTTGGCCGGTTTTCTTGCCCTTCTTCTTCCCAAATCGAGCTCTCTCTTCTTTCTCCTTCACGTTTCACGATTTCTTCACTCTTACATCACCAAATCTTTGATTTCTCTCTCAATTCTCCACCGAATTAAGCTTAGAAACCGAAATTGCTAATCCAATTGATTAATTCCTTCCCCAAATCCCGATTTCATCTCTTTCTCCATCGATTCTAAGGTATAAACACTACTCTCAAACTCTTTCAAGCTTTTGTTTCAACAACTTAAATGTTATGCTTGTTTGAGTTCGATTATGGGAATAAATGAGTTTTAATGGTGTTTATGCTTGTTATATAATCGATTCTCTAGTTGAAATTGAGCTTAATTGATTGAAAATTTTTGAAATTTCACATGTTAGGGTTCTTGAGAAAGGAGCAAAACGAAAATTTTGGGTGACACTGTTTATTGCTAGTATATATTGTCTCATGGCTTCTGATTCATTTGATCTTTTTTAAGCCCTTTTAGTTGATAAAGAAACACTGTTCATTGAAATATGTTTCGAATCTTAATATTTTTTATTATGCATGTGGCGTTTATGATAGAATTGCATTAATTCTACTTTTCTACTCTGTGTTAACGAGCCTCTTGACATTTCAAATCCGTTTAAGGTAGTAGCTAGCAAAGCAAATGC
This sequence comes from Erysimum pusillum, assembly GCA_900406355.1. Classification (NCBI taxonomy): domain Eukaryota; kingdom Viridiplantae; phylum Streptophyta; class Magnoliopsida; order Brassicales; family Brassicaceae; genus Erysimum; species Erysimum pusillum. The sequence continues at coordinate 2,100 of OVBW01000206.1, read as the reverse complement.
CGCTATTCTTACAAGCCAGGGTCGTGAAAAAGGTATTAACTTGTCAATCTTGTACTGGTCATGGCTTAAGAAGAAGACAGCAATTGGATAAATTGAGCTATTTATGTCTCCCTAGCACTACTGTCCTTAGTTACGAACATGTGTCACATTTAAATCTTTCCTTTTACAAACTTTGTCAATGTACCTACTTGGCGATGATGATTTTATGTTTGTGAATTAACAGATTCCATACTTGAAAGCTTGTTGAAGATGCTGATGTGGACTCAGAGTGAATTGGATGATAAAGTAGTCTATCCACGCATGAATGATGTGGACTCATAATCAATTGGACCGGATTCTCTTAACGGACATATGAATGATGAACTCTCTGATGAACGTATGACTCACGAATCCTCTCTGACGAACTTATGGCTGATGAACAGATTCCTGAAGGTGCAAGAAGATGAGGAGATGATTTTTCATTGAGACTAGACTAGTGTATAGATTTGACTGAGATGATGATTCTGGCGCCTTTGCACATAGGATAGACCGATTGAGACATTGTCCAACGACAGGTGTAACATGAAATTTATATTAGTGGAACTTCTTAACTGCAATAAACCGGTTTGATCACCCCTTTTCGGTCTGATTTTGCTGGAGGACAAAAACACTCCGAATGATTTGCAAAAGAGGGGAAGCTTTTAGAGGCTGAACAATTGTACAAGGAAATGGTCCAAAGGTCTATAGCTCCTAATGTTGTCACTTACAATTCATTGATCAACGGGTTTTGCATTCATGATCGCCTAGAGGAGGCCAAGCAAATGTTTGATTTGATGATTAGCAAGGATTGTTACCCAAATGTAGTAACACATAATACTCTCATAAATGGATTTTGTAAGTCTAAGAGAGTTGAGGATGCTATGGAACTCTTTGGGNGCAAATGTTTGATTTGATGATTAGCAAGGATTGTTACCCAAATGTAGTAACACATAATACTCTCATAAATGGATTTTGTAAGTCTAAGAGAGTTGAGGATGCTATGGAACTCTTTGGGGAGATGTCTCAAAGAGGATTGGTTGGTAACACAGTCACTTACACCACTCTTATTCAAGGGTTTTTTGAAGCTGGAGATTGTGACAATGCCCAAAAAGTATTCAAACAGATGGTTTCTGGTGGTGTGCCAGCCTCGCAATATCATGACATACAACATTTTTTTAGATGGACTTTGTAACAATGGGAAGCTCGAGAAAGCATTGGTCATATTCCACGATCTGCAAAGGAGTGAAATGGAACTTGATATTGTCACATATAGTATTATGATTGAAGGGATGTGCAAGGCTGGGAAGGTGGAAGATGGCTGGGATTTATTTTGTAGTCTCAGCCTCAAAGGAGTAAAGCTTGATTTTAAAGCATACACTATAATGATCTCAGGATTTTGTGGGAAAGGTTTAAAGCAGGAAGCAGATGCTTTGTTTAGAAAAATGAAAGAAAACGGGCCTCTCCCAAGTAGTGCTACCTATAATACGCTTATCAGAGCACGCCTTAGAGATTGTGACAGAGCTGCATCGGCTGTACTCATCAAAGAAATGAGGAGTTGCGGGTTTGCTGGAGATGCTTCAACCATTGGCTTGGTCACTAATATGTTGCTTGATGGGAGATTGGACAAAAGCTTTTTGGAAATGCTTTCTTAAAGACATCCTTGAGGTTGATCAGCTTTTCTATTGGTCACTTCTAAACGCAGTTGTTATGTTCTCATGTTACATGTGGATATAGATATGAATAGCAGTAGCTGTTGTGTCTAAGCCTCATGAACATGACTGAAGTTCTTTGTCATTTACCTGCTAGGTTGCAAACTTGAGTTGATGCAAGTTCCTTGGATTTGTACTCTTCCATATATTTTAAGTTTCCTTTGTTCGTTGGATTATGAATCTCTTCACCTTGAGTTTATTCTGATCACATTCTTTTCCTTCTTGCTGCCTTGGAATTGCTGGTATAATCTTGCTTCTGAGTTTTCTGAGTTCGTGTATACGATATCACTCCTACGGCATGTTTGTTGAGTTTGGTTACTCAACATTTTCATGTACTGCTGTTGGTGGTCTTGTAGCAGGTGATAGAAAAGCT